>JALPQI010006256.1:0-54723 GCA_025490895.1 Thaumatotibia leucotreta
ATAATGTTCTTCAATAGTTTACCAAAGTTCAAGTTTACTTTCTGAAAACTGAAGGCGGCTTATCGATCTCATTATTCCATTTCACTAACAGACTACTCATTAATACTGACTTATTAAATACATATTTTCATACAAAAATACCTTATTGCGATTGGCGCTTACGCTCAAAGTTCAGAAATATATATTAAAGCAAGGCTTAAAAGGACATGAACGCCATTTCCTTCAGGGTTCATTTTTACATAATTTGACAGAAATATCGTGCGTACCTTTGTTTCGTCCTTTGACAAGGTCTTTGGCCGCTTCTTCAATTAAAATAATTATTAAGGGGTTGTTTCGTTAGCATTTCCAAATGAAATGTTTAGGTATTTAGACGTACCTATTTAGTGCAGTTATGAGTTGAACGATTTAGGTAAGTGACGGTTTTCTCTGTATTTGTTCTGATAGCTAAACAAATTGTAGTTTGTACAGTTTTGCTTATTTGAAGCATAAACAGTTCAGAGACAAATCATACTGTTTCTAGGGTTCTGTACCCAAAGGGTAAAACGAAACCCATTACTGAGATTCCGATGTTTGTCTGTCCATCTGTCTGCCACCAGGCTGTATCTCGTGAACCCATACGTTTGCATTTGTTTAACATGGACGCTATCGGAAATCCCACTCGAGCGTCTACTAAAGGTGCATGCAGACCAAAAGAGCATTCGCTGTTCTATCCCCCTACTCTACGAAATTCGATCGTTACACGAAACGTGATTGGTTGATTTCGTAGAGCGGGGGATAGAACAGCGAATGCTCTTTTGGTCTGCATGCACCTTAAGCATTTAGACCAAACGAGCATTCGCTCATTCTATCCCCCACTCTACGAAATCAACGAATTTCGACGAATCACGTTTTGTGTAACTAAAGAATTTCGTAGAGAGGGGGATAGAATGAGCGAATGCTCGTTTGGTCTAAATGCACCTTTAGACTTACCAATAGCTAATCCTAATTACTTAGTGGCGACCTCATGCCAAAAGTACGTACTACGTAGGTAAATAAGTATTTAAATAGATATCTTGAAGAAATAAAGAAATATCTAGGGACATCTTACGTAAATCGACTTAGTCCCACGGTAAGCTCAATTAAGACTTGTGATGTGGGTACTTACCAAACGACAACATAATTATATAATAGATAGATATATATAGATACTTAAATACATAGACAGCCTTTACTTACTTACATTAATAATGTGTTTTTATTAATGTAATTTTTATTAACCGTAAGGATATTATTTCTGAAATGTCAAGGAATATCCATGAACCGATAAAAATATTACCGCAATACAATATTAGCTCGATCGTGACTAAGTTTATTGCCCCTTCCTGTCTAGACACTTTACAAACTCAATATTTTGAGGTGCTCAAATAATCTGAGATTTTTAGTCCAAAATGAGAAATTCTGAGGTGCCATCACTATGAGCCATCGAGAATGAAATAAAATGACGAGATTGACCGGTCAATTACCAGTCTCCCTAGCACATTTTGTGTTTGAAAGCAACTCGCAGATACTCGTCTCTTTTCGATTGTTTTGATTAAAAAGAAACTTGTATACTATGTAGCTAAGCTGAATTAATACATAAATAATAAATATAAGTAGTTCTTAAAAATTAAAAAGTGTGCGTCGAGCATTTGTTAGTTTGTAAGTTAAATTATTTCTTTTCTTTTCTGTATAATTATGAATGCTTGATGAATTGATATGTTTGGAATAATAAACTCATTTATTTAAGATATTTAGAAACAAGTAATAAATATAATAATTTTGTAGTTCTATATATTGTCTTAGCTACCTATATATATTATCTTAGGTACTAAAGGTATTTGTGTGACGACTGATGAACAGGAATTATTATTCTTGGATTATAGTGGTTTTCTATTCACTTATTTCCCTATAGGTATTAGTATTTTCATATTTTATATTACGTATTTGTATTACATATTGCCATCAGGCCATATACTTGTTTTGTTAAACGTTTCTATACTGTTCAAGAACAAATATAATAATTATTTTTGTGTATGGCAACAGAGCCAATATTTTAAGTATTTTTGTGTATAGAATAGAATAGAATAGAATAGAATAGAATATCATTTATTTCAGTATAAGTAGGCATGCACACAGTTTTACAGTTTATACTCGTACAATACATACAAATGAAACCTTACAACTAACATGCATACCTTAGTTACACTGAAAAAGGTGAATAGCAACACAGCTCTCTCTTGTCAGGTCTATACCAATGAGTAGCACGCAAAATTACTGTTTCTCAAGTTTTAATTATTAAACTCAGTGTTAAAATTACTACCGTGTATTATTTACGCTACATGGTAACTGGTCCTTCGAAAAACTATTGGAAAAGTGGTAATTGTGGACTATATACCCAATACGCGATTTCAAAGTGCGGGTGCCGGTCGTGAGTTTTGAAGTCAAAAAATCTATATTTTTTGTGCATTTCGGCCTGTGATACATTCGCAAAACGAACAAAAGTGAAATAAGCTATCAGTTGTGTATAGTGAAGAAAAGTGTGGCTATATCCATACTAAAGTGCTAATAAAAATTTCATGCGTCGGGCTGAATTTGGCAGCCATTTTTTGCTGAACTGGTTTTAACCGGCAAATCGCGCTCAAAATGAAAACGTCAACTTTCTGGCAGCTATAGTGCATTGAGGTTGGCGGCAGTGCGCAAGAAATGTCAAACTGACAGTGACGTGTGACAGTCAAAACAAAATATTTTCTCGGCTTAGTGAATCATGACTCCTGTAGAAAAGGCTCTTGCGGAAAGAATGGCAGAACTAAAGCGGCTAAAGGCTAAGCGGAGTGCGCTTAAAGGAGCCGTTACGAGAGCGGAGGCCTTTGCAAGTGACTGTATGGACTCGACAGAAGGTGAACTTGTAGCTAGAAGAGAAAGCATTGTGAGTACATTCCAAAATTATGAATCAGTGAACATCGACATTTTAACAATTGATGAAAGCGACACAGAGTGTAGTGATATTTCAGTGATTGAAAATAAATATTTTAAAATTCTAGGTCAATTGGACCAGGCTATAAAAGGCTTGAAACAAACACCACATACTAAAGAGCAGCATGCAATGCCTGCAAGCAAGATACCGCATATTGACATTCCTTACTTCAGTGGAAAGGATTTCACTAAGTTCAAGCCTTTCATAGACCTGTTCTGTGCAGTGTTTGACAAAAACCCGACACTTTCGGATGTTCAAAAATTATTTTATTTAAGAAAATATGTAACTGATGATGCATTAGGTATAATAGTAAACTTGCCCATTGTAAACGAGTCATACCATGAAGCGATGGAATTGTTGAAGAAGCGATTTGACAATAAACCTCGCCTCATTGGTAGTCATATCTCGCTTCTTTTGGATTTGCCCTCCATGCAAAAAGGGACTGCTGCAAGTATTAGAACATACATATCACAGGTACAACAGCAATTATATGCCTTAAAAAACTTGCAGCAGCCTGTCAAGGAATGGGATATGCTATTGATATCTGTGTTGACAAGAAAGTTGGATCCATTTACCAACAGAGCATATCATTTAGACCGGGAAGATCCGAATAAATTGCCTACAATGGATGAGTTTCTGGCATTTCTTGAAAGGCGTGCCATGGCACTCGAAGATAGTCCAGAAAGAAATTCAGTTACATATAACAAAGTTACAAATATTGTAGCTAATAGTGAGGGTCATATACCAAATCCTTGTGCATATTGTCAACAGCAGCATCCCCTATATACATGTGCGAAATTCCAGATGGCACCAGTAAAGGATAGGTTACTGTTTGTAAAGAATAACAATTTGTGCAATATTTGCCTAAAACCACACAAAAACAAATGCAATTTTAGTTTTAAGTGCAAAATTTGTAAACAAGCGCACAACACCCTATTGCATGGAGATGAATCTAAAAACACTGTAGACAATCCAATGGTCAATTGCCATACAAATGTAAAGAAATGTAGAAATCTCCTGATACCTTCTAGGGTTTATGACAAACTTGGTCGAGAGCATATTGTAAAGGGACTACTCGATAGCGGGTCACAGGCTTCTCTAATACGCCAAGATTTGGTTGATAAATTGAATTTAAAGCCTATAACTGATAATACCAATATTATTGGTATCGGAAATAAAAGTACTGAAGTAAATGAATGTATAGATATAAAAGTTAATTCTTGCGTACATAATGTAGATTATGATGTCAACTTCCATATAGTTGACAATGTAACCCCATGGTTACCACAACATAGTGTGGATGTTTCACAGATGAACATTCCTGAAAATGTAAAACTGTCAGATTTGACATTCAATGAGCCATCAGAAATAGCGATATAATTAAATGTAGAGATATATTTCAATTCACTTTTAGATAGCAAAATAAAACTGTCCAATGGTGCAGTACTGCAAAACACTTTATTTGGATATGTGGTTGGAGGTAGGGTGGACTGTCTTGATTCATGTGGTGCTTCTAATGTATCTATGCCTATAGTGTCGAACTTTGTGGCCTGTGAAAAAAGTAATGACAAATTAGAAAATATTATGGAACAATTCTGGCTGTCAGAAAAAATTCCAGGAGAATCTGCAACAAATACTGACAGCAATAAACTAAATAGTGAATTTAAAAAGGCAGAAGATGCATTTCAAGCAACAGTAAAATTAGAAAATAATAGATTTCAAGTAGACTTACCTTTGAATGCTCCAATGAATGAACTGCAACTTGGGGATTCATTTTCTGCTGCCCTACAGAGGTTTCTCTGCTTGGAAAAGAAGTTTAAGAACAGTCCACACTACTTCGAACAATACAAACAATTTATAAAGGAGTACCTAGAGATGAGGCATGCCAAGATTGTAGATATAGGTCAGTATGACCTACAGAATGGTGCTGTATATTTCCTTTCACATCATGCTGTCTTAAACGACCAAAGTAAAACCACAAAGTTAAGGGTAGTCTTTAATGGCAGTATGCACACAAAAAACAAACAAATCATTAAATCAAGTCATGTTGAATGGGCCTGTAATACAAAATGAACTTTTCAACATCTTGGTTCTGTCACGCACATATCTATATATGTTAATATGTGATATTACCAAGATGTTTCGAAATGTTCTCATCAATGATGAGCAAAAAAGCTTGCAGAACATCCTATGGCGTGACAATCCGGAAAAGCCCATTCAGTGCTTGCAGCTACAAACCATCACTTATGGTTTGAAATCATCTACATTCCTGAGCACCCGCTGTTTGCTAGAACTGGCGTCGAGATACGAACATCAGTATCCCTTGGCTGCTGCAGCAATTAGGAACAACACTTACGTTGACGACATCATCGGCGGCGCCGACGAAATTGAAATATTAAAAAAGCTGAAAAAAGAGCTTGAGGGCCTCTTGGAATTAGGCGGCTTCAAGCTGCATAAATGGGGTTCAAATATTGACGAGGTGATCTCAGATATACCTGGGGAACGAAAATATTTTGATGAGTTAGATTTGAACAAAGATATAATAAAAACTTTAGGGGTTAAATATGATATAAATACAGATTCATTTACATTTGAGAGTCCAAAAGGGGATGAAAATAAATTAAATACAAAAAGGTCAATCTTAAGCTTTATTGGGAGAATTTTTGATCCTTTAGGTCTAATAAGTCCTATTGTAGTATCAGCAAAAATATTCATGCAAGAATTATGGGCATTAAAAATCTCTTGGGATGGTACTTTACCTGATCATCAGCTGGAGACTTGGAGAAAATACCTGAAAAAATTAAATGATATGGAGATAATTTCAGTAAAAAGATGTTTAACAAATGGCAATGAGGTATCAAAAATGGAATTAATAGGATACTCTGACGCCTCCTTCAAAGCATTTGGCTGTTGTATATACCTTAGAGTAACAGATAAAAGTAATAAAATAAATGTAAATCTCCTATGCTCTAAGTCTCGGGTTGCACCTTTGGGTAAAGTACTTACCATACCACAGCTTGAAATGAATGCAGCTTTACTTTTAGCAAAACTGGTAAACAAGGTCAGCAAGACATTAAGCTCTCGTTTCAAGCATGATATAGTCTTATTCAGTGACTCCCAAATTGTCCTAGCGTGGATCAATAATCCACCTAAGTGCAATACTTACATTCATAATAGGGTAAAACAGATACTTACCTTAACAGGATCCTCTGTGTGGGGATGTGTGAGAACTACTGAGAATCCAGCAGACTTTTTGTCTCGAGGGTTATCTCCAGAAAAACTTAGATCTCAGGCCTTGTGGTTTCATGGGCCAGCAACATTGCTAGATAAAGACTTTGAACTTAAGATATGCAGTACAATAAATAATACACAGACAGAGCCTGTTTCAGCTCTAATCACAAAAGATGATGACAATGGCTATTGCCAAGAAGTATTAAACAAATACTCAAACATAAATAAACTTCAGCGGGTAGTAGCATACATGCTTCGCTTTTGTAATAATTGTAAAAACCCGAATAATAAGATCCATGGTGCTTTGACACCAAAAGACCTGAATGATTCTATGGTCTTGATAATAAGACAAACTCAGAATCATTTCTTTTCGAAAGAAATAGACTGCTTATTTAAAGATATCCCTATTAAAACTGCCTTAAGTGGATTACACCCCTTCCTAGATCAAAATCAAATTCTTAGGACTGGTGGTAGGTTACAAAATGCCAAAAATATTTCATATGATAAAATGCACCCTATCATAATGCCAAAGGCTTGTCACATCACACGCTTACTCATACATAGGGAACACTTAAGACTTTTACATGCTGGTGCAAAACTTGTGCTAAGCTCACTCAGTCAAAAATATGCGATTGTAAACGGCATCAGAGAAGTTAAAAAGGTTTTATATAAATGTGTTAAGTGTTTTCAACTAAAAGCTGCAGCGGCCAAGCAATTGATGGGCTCCTTACCTGCACAAAGAGTAACAGCTGCACGTCCCTTTGAGGTTACAGGTGTAGACTTCTGTGGACCATTCAACCTGAAAGTAAGCCGAATCAGAAAGCCACTAATAACTAAATCTTACATAGCCATTTTTGTGTGCTTTGCCACCAAATCAGTACATGCAGAATTAGTGAGTGATTTAACTACAGAAGCTTTCTTGGCATGCCTCAAAAGGTTTATAGCTAGGCGAGGAGTTCCTAAACAAATATTTTCTGATAATGCAAAGACATTCAAAGGCGCCTCTAATAAGTTAAGAGAATTGTATGATTTAATGTCATCAGAGGCCCACAAACAAAAAATCGATAGTTTTTGCTGCAACAATTATATAAATTTCAAATTCATACCTAGCTACTCTCCTGAGTTTGGAGGCCTCTGGGAGGCAAGTGTTAAAAGCCTAAAGTATCACTTAAAAAGGGTTATTGGAAATGTTGTACTTACCTTTGAGGAACTTTATACAATTATAACCCAAATTGAGGCTGTGTTGAATTCCAGACCATTGTTACCGATGAGTGCTGAGACCTCTGATTACAGGTACTTAACACCTGGACATTTCTTAATAGGTGCTCCTTTGACCAGCCTTCCTGAAGTCAACCATACTAATGTAAATGTCAATAGATTAAAGTTTTGGAAAGTTGTTGAAAAATTGAAACAAGACTTTTGGAAGCTATGGTCAAAAGATTACCTTACTCAGCTTTAAAATCGCCCTAAATGGCAACATGTTCAGCCTAATTTGAAGGAAGGCGCCTTAGTAATTGTCAGGACAGATAACACCGCTCCATTAGAATGGCCTATGGCCAGAATTGTTAAGGTCATACCGGGGGCCTGATGGTAGAATAAGAGTGGCGGAAATTAAAATGGCTGGCTCTGATAAATTGTATGTCCGCTCTTACAGAAAATGATGTCCTTTGCCCATTAATGATTATTAATGATAATATGTAAAGCATAAGAATATGCAATTTTGTTTGAGTTGTTCTTTGGGCACGGACTGGCCGCCCCAACTATGTTCAAGAACAAATATAATAATTATTTTTGTGTATGGCAACAGAGCCAATATTTTAAGTATTTTTGTGTATAGCAACACAGCTCTCTCTTGTCAGGTCTATACCAATGAGTAGCACGCAAAATTACTGTTTCTCAAGTTTTAATTATTAAACCCAGTATTAAAATTACTACCCTGTATTATTTACGCTACATATACTAATATTTGCTGTCAGATTGTTTGAATAGAGGCACTTACATAAGATTGACTTTAAATGTCAAACAATAAAGGATACTCGTAGATGTAAGATAAAATATTATAGAATTCAGAATAAAGTCATGAACCCGACAAAGTATAAAAATATAACTTAATTTATTTTATAACTAAATAAAGGTATTTGTGTGACGACTGATGAACAGGAATTATTATTCTTGGATTATAGTGGTTTTCTATTCACTCATTTCCCTATAGGTATTAGTATTTTCATATTTTATATTACGTATATGTATTACATATTGCCATCAGGTCATATACTTGTTTTGTTAAACGTTTCTATACTAATATTTGCTGTCAGATTGTTTGAATAGAGGCACTTACATAAGATTGACTTTAAATGTCAAACAATAAAGGATACTCGTAGATGTAACATAAAATATTATAGAATTCAGAATAATGTCATGAACCCGACAAAGTATAAAAATATAACTTAATTTATTTTATAACTAAATACTTACAGTTTACTTACATTGAAGGACTGTAACAGTCCTTATGGTGAGAGTTCTGGAAAATCGTCAAAATGTTAAGATTTGAAGAGAAAGATTATTTATCTGTGGAGTATACTTTTACTAATGTCAAGCGAGCGCAAGAGAGTTTTTGTTTATTTTTTCATAAATAAAACTGTATCTATTGGCACACGTTACGAATTTTCGATGAAAATCTGGCCAAATATACCGTCTTAATTTTGGCCCGTGAGGTGCACCAACGCATGTGATATATTTTGGTCACCTCATTGAAAGTAGGTACCCATAGGACACAGATATACATGTAAAATAATATTTTTCAAATGAAAATGAACTAATGACATCGTAATGTTACCTTCAAAACAATCCTTTCCGTGTCCAGTAACATTTCCAGCATATTTCAACCGCGATTAGCCACGATTTTCCTCAATCCTAACACATTCCTACAAAAAATGTAAATCTTTGTAAAAGCAATCAATCAGCACGCTCTCGCCACTTCGCGGGGACACCGCACGAATATCTAATTTTGTTTGTTACCCCCCTCCCCGGTCTCCCCTTAAGGGGGAGACCGCGCCACCCCAAATCCACGCGGACGTTTTGATGGATCACCCTTAATGACAGACAGCGAGGGAGGCGAAGCTATCGATATGATGTTATCGATGGTTAGATAAGGTAATTGGGTTGAGGGTTATTATAATGATGGAAAGCGGAAATACTTCTTTAGTTTACAGCAAAATTCTGATATATTTAAATATTTATTAAACAGGTTACTCACGTAATTTAAGTCGGTAATTGCTCGACATGTTTCGATCCATTTACCGAGACATTCATCCATTTACATAGACCGAGAGCTGCGCCATGTGAGGCATGTACTGCATAATGACTACAACTGGAGGCAGAGTAATCGGGTTGCGAATGCATCTACACGAATCCGGCCGAAGTGGAAAGGGCGCCCTTATTTTCACCTTACATTAAAGGGGTGACGGATAAGAACGGACACTTGTTACGCCGAAGATATAACATCAAGACGATATTCCGCCCTCATGCGCAACTTAGGCAGTGGACACGTTCGATAAAAGATAGAGAGCCTTTAAACGTCCCGGGAGTGTATATGATTCCCTGCTCCTGCGGGATGAACTACATTGGGGAAACCGGCCGGAACATATCGAAGAGACTATCTGAGCATATACGATGTCTGAGGAATCGTGACAGCCAGGGCTCTGCGGTGACAGCACACGTATTGGATTCGGATTCGACGCACTATGTATATTAGGTTCGATAAGGTAACCGTACTTGCAAGAGAAAAGTTCATCGTGCCACGGAAAATACGGGAAGCCATCGAAGTAAGTCGTCATCCGAATTTTAATCCTGATTGTGGTTGGTCAGTGCCACCTGGTTGGAAAACGGTTTTAGGTATTGCATCGGTAAACAGTGTGTAGGTACCCTTATTACCTAGTGACGTAGTGAGTATTGTGTGCAACCCGCTTTTTGACAAAATTGACAATGAGGGTAGTTTTCCTCCTTCGCCACCCCCGCCAGCGCTGCCCGCGGCCAGCACCTGCTTTAGCAGAGCGCATGCCCGCGCGGTACACGTCGGGCTTTGCTCGCGGATACTCCATGATGAGGATCCTCTACAATTTTTAAGTGGAGGTATTTTTAAACGTTATTTCATAAATATTTTGATTAATATCAGATACACACAATTTCAAAGATGACTTTCTAAAATATGAAACAAATTCTTAGATAATACCTGTTTAATTCATAATATCGTCACGTGGCATCTACGTACGACACCGCGAAACAATGTTAAGAAATTGGCAAGGAAATATCGAAGCTGAAATAATTACTTATTTAATGACGTTCAAGTTCACAAACCCGCATGAACGCCACTATAATTGTATTACACATTACAACTTCTGCTGCCCACCTGCTGTTGCTACCATTTTCAAATATCGACATCGATAAAACTGGACCCTGTTGCGTCCCTAGCCCCGCCGCCCCAGCATATGCGTTCGCCGCATGAACGCCACTACAATTGTATTACACATTACAACTTCTGCTGCCGACCTGCCGGTGCTACCATTCTGAATGATTCATAGAAGTTAAAATGATGTTTGACAGTTTTTAACCGACTTCAAAAAAAGGAGGAGGTTCTCAATTCGACTGAATTTTTTTTTTTGTTGTATGTATGTTACCTGATATCTCCGAGAATAGTGAACCGATTCTAAAATTTCTTTTTGTGATCGAACGTGTATTACCCCGAGATGGTCTCATTGGCACCAAGTTGGGGTCTGATGATGGGATCCTGGAGAAATCGAGGGGTCTCTTCAAATGTTATAGGTACATGTATGGCGATTTTGGTAATTTTCATTCATTTACATTGCATTCAGAAAGTAGGATTTGAGGAAACCAATGATGGAAACAAATCGGGAATCTTGGAGAAACCGGTTGAAGTCGGTTTTTTAAATTTTTAATTTGGTGATTATTGTTCTAGTATACATTTTCTGAAATTCTGCTTCAAGTAGTTAGCACCGTAAGTTTACCAGATTAATGTCAATTAAATTATAATTGAAGCCAGAATATTAACTATTAGATAGATATTAGATAGTGCTATTGTAGCCGTATATATAAATGTTAATATAATATTTGTGTGTACAAACAACATATATTTTGATTAATAATATAATGAGTTTTAAGAATGTTTTGTGCTTTTTTTTATTTTTTGTAATAATAATAAACCAAAAGTTATAAACTATGAGTAGGTAAATATTTAAAGTGTTTTATTACGCACAATAAACATTAAACTGTATAGTCTATATCTTATGTGAATAAATTATGTTATATTATTTATTAAGGCTAAATCCATTTTTGAAAAGCTATAAAAAGTACACGGTATTGTAATGCAAGTACCTAAGTTTAAGATCAAATATTATTAAGCATAATAGGTAATTTACTGCATGTTTATTCCATGTACTGCCTCCGAGTGTGAAATGTATGCCAGCGAATTATTTCTAAAAGCGAAGAAAATATCGAAACAGAATTACCAACCCTGATCAAACACAACGGCAAAACGAAGAGCCAAACAATAATATAAAATGTACCCAAATTGATATCTAATGGAGTCGGTCACGAAAGACGAATGCAATTATAGAAGCAATTTGTTCGACCTGGCAGTCTTCAGTGTACAGTTTAACTGCTATTGCGTCAAGTCCATTGAACTTGTCAAGTGCGAGTCTAGTTTAGGACAGTACAGTCAACGAAATAGAACCCTGGGCCAGTTGGGATGTTAAAGTGAGCTATAAATCAAAATTTATGAAATGTCTTCTTAGTTGTCATTTAAACTTGGTTAATATACAGTGTGTTTCCATGACCCGGGCTTTTCGGGCGGTCTGTCATTGTCGAGTACAAATTAACGATTCATTTTAAGTACATTGCTTCTCAATTAACTTTTCTTAGAAAGTTAATTACTTTTAAAATTAGCATTTGGAATCGAATCATGTTTACGATTTGGCTAGAAATCTGCATCGCATTCCTTGGTTTCGATAAAAGCCAGTATCATAGACACACAATATATAGGTCAATCACTTTTTTATACCACTCGTTGCCATAGTTACGTTCTCCTGGGTCACCCTTAAAATCACAGTTTAATAGGATTAGGATTAACAAAACTTTGAGTTTTTTGACAGTTATGCGGCCCTTCCAGGGTGGGTCGGGTCACCCACTAATCATGATAGTAGAGCTAGGTTACTTTCTTCTAACAAACTATTCAACCTGTCCCCTGGGTGATAAGGCAGAATAACGATATCAATATACATTGGGCGTTTTTGACCCGCTGTATGATTTTTCGCGTACAGAGACTAAACTAGCTTTAAAATAAAGAATTAAATCTCACTTTTCTAATTTTTCCGTATGTATCAACCGGGAAAAAAGCTATTCGACTTTTTATGTTTTTTACTTTCAGCATTGTATAATTGCGTAAACGGTTGTAACCTACTTTTCTGGTTTTGCCTTGCAAGAATGCGACTCATACCACTCAGTAGCACTTACGTTTACCTACATTCCTAGCCCTATTTCGTTTGTGTACGCAGTGGGTCATATGCCCGAACAAAATGCCCAATGACCTTTGTATATACGGTGTTTCATGAGTCACTAATAACCTTGCACACACCGTATTATTGTACAAGACATACTGAGCAACTTCTAGTAGGGGCCAACCCCGAAACCGGGAAAAAATACTTTCAATCACATTGGTTACGTGATCTCGACATTTTGTATGGAAAAGTGATTTTTTTCATGGATTCGGCTTTGGTTTGTACCTATGTATTATATTTACTGAAAAGAAATATACTACCTGAGCTACCTGTGTTTTTTAGATATCTAAATAAATTATGACAAAAATTACCATTGATGAAAGCATGACGCTGTCAAATAAAGTATTTGACAGGCGTTGTGTGACTTTGTGTTTGGTTGTAACCAATAAATGTTTTAACTTCCCGAAAATGCACAATTTTCTTTTATTTATTCAAATAATTAAAATAACAAAATTTATCAAATGCAGATATTTTTACAGCTGATAGTACTCAGTCTCTGGAGTATATTAAACCGTGAAACATTATAGCTTTTACGATGTTTTTTTGGAGAAAACGGAAAAACAAATTTGCTACGTAAAAACACCCTGTTTATGTGATTATTAAATGAAAACTCATTGAACAGATTCTAGTACCTACCTCTTTTACGTAACATTTAACTGGAACTGGCCACTTCGCGTCGATAAATTAAATACTTGATTTTCAATGTCATGTTATTTTCCGTTGGAATGTGTCGTTTGATGACATGACAGACAGTGTTATTACGACATGTAATAATGCACATGATGATTTTTTTAAACGAAATTATAATTATTTTTTTTGTTAGGAAAATTAAATCAATAAAGTTACATGAAAATATTTCTTAATTTATATTTAAAGTTAATTATTTTAATGTAAAGCATCATGTGTTAAGATATCTGCAACTAATAAATTACGACCTTATATGTAAACCATACGGCTTTTTCCTACTCTGCGCTTCAAATACTGTCTATTAAAGTGGTAAACCAAATTAAAGGCTGCCGCTCACGGGGACATGAAATTCAGAGCGTGCAGGGGGCCAAACGCATAATTACCCCTGGGACACCCTGTATAAAGCTCTCATTACGATGTGCGTGTGGGTTGTATCGCGGTAATGTGCCTACTGCTATTTTTAACACACACACACACACACACACACACACACACACACACAGCCTATCTCAGTCCACTGCTGGACGTAGGCCTCTCTAGACTATGAGTAATTGAGTATAGACGCATTAGGAGGTAAATGCCCATAATCGCCATGCTGGGCAAGCGGATTGGCGATCGCAGTAATATGTCCACTATGTTGAGGCTGCTGCCCGTCATCGATCTTGTATCTAAAATGGTCAGTAGGTAACACTTAAATCCCTTAGTCGACTCTTACGACACCCGCGGGAAGAGTCGGGGTGGTGACAAATATATTCTTACTGCCGTCACCACACGGAACAACAACACATAGGTACATAATTGTATATTCATTGGCAACTTGGCTAAGCATGCAGGTATTATGTATATAGGTACATGAGGTGACTTAATTCGTATTACACTAGTTATCAATCTTCCTTCAACGGCATCATACGTCCGATACATACACATCATATCAAACAAAAGAATAGCTCAAATCTTCGAAGTGTTTCATCGCAAAATGAACGTCATCGATCTGGCCCACGTCCAACGCTACCCCCTCTATTAAAAAAAAAGACACCAGTCAGTAAGAAATTCCTAGGCACATACGTCTTTTTTACAACAAAATCAGACAGCCACATCTAAGAGGTGGTAAGTCTCTATGAACGTTCAATGGTCTTACGCCGTTTTGGAGTTGCGGGACAATGCCTCACAGCCTACATTGTGGCTACGCGGAGCCATTGTGCTACGCCGTAGAACCGCTACGGATTGCTACGAATCGGAAATGTTTTGTATTGTACGGTTTTAATTGAAACGAGTTTTGTATTGACGTGAAATGTTAGAGTACTTTTGTGCTGATATGACACATGGACAGAGGAATAAATTCTGAAACGAGTACAATTTTAACAGGCCTCTGACATTTAAATATTACATTTCATATACTAAAGAAAAAATACCGAAGTTTATGAACGCCGGAGGTGGGATTTGAACCCACGTCTTCGGCTTTCGTGGCCTTTGTTATAGTTCGTGAAATATAAATTGGTAACTTTCTACCTACATTATAGTAAAAATAAACATTCACTTTATATTTCTCGAACTATACCTATACATACCACTCCATCACACGTGGCTATACATACTTACTCAAACTCGAATCTACCGTGTGTTACCATAACCCAGGTTTTTACAAAAATGGGTAATAATACGCATTACTGGCAATCGTTTTCAAATATTAAGAGTTGACAAATATTTAAATTAACTGTACAATTAATTTTATTTCCTTCGAACGACCAATGTAACGCGTGTCCTGTTTAGTTGTCAAACGCTACGAATGGCTGCGGACTGTCATTGTCAAGCGCTAATTAACGATTAAGCATCTTTCAGCATCTTTGAATTTTCACTGAACTTTTCTTAGAAAATTAATTACGTTTAAAATTAGATTTTTTATAAATATTATCTTCACTTTTGAATATTATCATATACCAAAGAAAAACAAGCCTTGCAAGGAATTGCATATACCCGAGAAAATTGACTGGTGGTTCCTAAGGCCGAGTGGCCGAGGGGTGCAAGTATCAGCCGCGAAAACTGAGCACGTGGGTTCGATCTCCACCTCGGACGTTAGGTGATTTTAGTCGTTATTCTTTGGTAAATGACATGAAATATTTATAATTCATATAGTATTTAAGTAGTGTGACTACTGGGGAAACATAAAAGGTACAAATCAAAATATTTAGTTAATAAATAATTTGATTTGTGTTTTCACAATACGTTCATTAGAAATTTTAATCAAAAAATTCTCAAGGTTTGGCTAAACATCTGCATCTCAATCCTCGGTTTCAATAAAATTTCAGATACTGTAAATTCATGGAAATGTCATTTTTCTTGTAAGATGTCAAAAGTATTGCAGATACGAGGTTGTGTAAGAATACTGGCGATATGTACTGCACAGTGACTAAGCAATGCAATATATCGGAAGTCGAGAGCCTGCAAAAAACCTCTTGCCCCAAGGGAAGGCGATCGACCAGACACAGCCAGTTGTTTACCACCCGTGACGCCGAGGGCGATGGATCAACCACTGTGTAGGTATGTTACTTGATATATTAGATTGCCGAGCACAGGGACCGTTGGCGTGTCATTTTTTAACTTCTTGGTTCCTTTTTAGGTACTATTTCACCACACACAGTATAAATGCAATGAAGAAAGCCATCGTATTTCATTGGCACATACCACTACCCAGTGGTCACAAACGTGCTGCGAGCAAATATTTTTTTAACATTTGAAGACCATAGTCAAGGCAAAAGGTAGTATATTGACTAAAAGTAAATTTAATCACAAAATGTAACATTTTTCCTCTTGTTTTTTCTTACTTATAGTAATTCATTGTTACAACTAAAAAATCGCAGTCCTTTGAAATTGGTAACACTTCGTATCGTGAAGGTTAATAAAATATTTGACATCATAATCATTACATTAGCCGAAAGACGTCCATTGCTGAACAAGATTTTTTCTCCATGCAAAATGACGGTTCTAATTTCGTTCTTTTTCGTTTTTCAGCATATAACTTCTTTGTTAATGGAGTATAATCTGGGAAATATTATTTGATCGACTCTTATCTTACTTACGACCTTTTGTTTTGCATCATTAACAATAGAAAAGTTCTAGACTGCTGATTGTCTAGTAAGTGTTAACGCAAAACAAAAGGTCGTACGTAAAATAACAGTCGGTCAAATAATATTTTTCCGAACTATAATTTAAAAATACGATGCTGTTAATTTTTACATACAATTTTAAGAAATACGTAAAGAGTATAAAACATTTTAAAATGTTGAGTTAATTCAAGGTTTTTCAAAAAACCTGATTCCGATCCTTGGTTGCCACAATGACCGGTCCTGCACCACCCGCATCCAGCGGACTCTTGCGACCTTCAGCAGGTCATCAGTCCGCCTGGGGTATTTATCCATGTTGTGCCTTCCGGTACGTAAATATTAATAAAATATTTTTGCCATGTCCCATTTAAATAATATTGATTCCAACGACGTACAAAGTGCGTTATTATGAGGAAAGAAGCATTGGTCGATTGAAAAAAAAATACATACCTAGTTAAAAAAAAACCTTCCCTAGTTAAAAAAATACCCTATTTGTTGCTCATTACATTGATGCGAGTTCATGTTTATTTTTATGTGATAGTTCTATTATATTGAATATTTAATTATTACCTTTGTGTATTGTTTTAATGTGTAAATTTTTTACATTTGTTCACATTATTAGATGTTTTCTTACCAAGAAGTTACTATTTTTATTTTATTATGCTGTATAATTTTGAGCATTGACACATTAAGTTGATACATAAGTGTTACTTACAAATAATATATACATACCTAGTTAAGCGCTTTAATGAAAACAAAACTTATGTAATATTTTTGTATTACGAAAAGTTCGATATAGTTTGTATGGCTAACTTTCGTAACACAATGGAAACGATTGTAATTTTTAACAATCAACCCTTTAGCACCTTGCACCTTCTGCGATTTCCATTCTTAATAAAATAGTAACGTAATATTTTGTTACGTTACCGCGAGTATTACTGTTGAGTACAGCGTACCCAGCATTGCCTGCCGACAACTCAGTTGGCAGAGCTCGGATACACGTAGGCCGGATCTACTGATGAGGAGGGCTGGAGCGGCAGGAGGGCTTTTTCCGATTAATAGGCAGGTTCCATTTTTCTTCTTTTTATTGTTCCTCTCTTGGTGGAGGTCAGCTTGACACTGCTCCATAGAAAACGCGTCGCGTATATATACATCACTGGCTGTGATTTTCAGCCAATCATAAAAACATGTCGACCAATCAAAAGGCAGCGTATTTCTGTTTCATGAAATCTCAGTCTGTTCCGTTCACTAATTCTGTTGGTCCGTAAATGCTGCGCGTTGATTGGTGGACTTCACATTGGTCGATTTATACTAGCCTACTTTCGCTAAGTTCTAATCACGTTTACCTAATTTTAATTAATCCATGCCGTAATGTTTACAATCATTGTTTGTAAATAAATACTACACGTGGTTATCCAACGTTTACAACAAAAACACATGCGGAGTTGTTTACATTCTAAACAATAGGCGCTCGGATCTTCTATTGTTCCCGGTCTACCTGCAATGTTTTGGGTTAAAACCTTTATTTTAAACATTGCGTTGGGTTATTGACCCAGGGGTCCATTGTATCATTTGAATAGGTAACTGACCTATATTTAACGGGTTATACCGTTACATTTCTTACGTAAATTAAGTTCTGGCGAGGTATCGAATGGTTCATACATAGTACAAAATGCGACATTTTAAATCTTATACGCTAAGTTCAGGCGATTAATATCAGCCAATAGGCGACTTCCAAGGTTCGGCTCATACATTTGCGTTCATGAAATTGCTTATACATTACTGATCACTTATATCTAACTTAATTACGTGAGGATCATTTATTTACATGATTTATCTTATTCCTAGGCGTTCATTGGTCGTGACGTCGTGTCGCTAACATTAGTCCTCCTCCGTCGCAAGACGCCATGTTGCATGGGTAGGCGACACGATCACGGAGTCGTCGTTGATGCGGTCGTCGGGCTCTGGGGGGCAGCGCAGCTCTGCGTCTCGCCGGCTGGCACCACGACGGCTATTTTGCAGGTGGGGCGCCGCATTACGCCATGCAGGGTCTTGACGTCAGCGGAGCGTATTCTGCCGTCTGGTCCACGGTGTGTAGCCACGACGATCCCTTTCGGCCACGTGTTGCGAGGGCCGTTAGGGTCCGCGATGATCACGATGTCTCCCGGCTGGATCTGACGCCCGCCGCTGGCTGAAGAACCGCGGGGTGCTAGTAACGGGTAGACTTCTTTGACCCATCGCGACCAGAAGTGATCGGCGAGGGCTTGGGCTGTTCTCCACTTCTTGTTGTCATCTTCTTCACAGGGTCCCAGTATAGGAAGATTGGCAGCTCGCAGTAACAAGAAGTGATTCGGTGTTAAAGTCTCAGGCGCGTTCGGGTCCACTGAGACATGTGTAAGTGGTCGTTGGTTCACTATATATTCTACTTCGGCCAATACGGTGTTAAATATCTCCTCTCGTGGCGCCTTGGTGTGTAGAGTGTACGCCATTGCTGATTTGATGGTGCGTACCATCCTCTCCCACGCTCCTCCGGCAGATGGGTTACCAGGCGGGATGAACTTCCACTCCATTCGTTGTTGTAGACCGTAGGCTCGAAGTATAGGTAGCCACTCCTTATGGGCTTCTTGGAGTTCAATGGCCGACGCTCTGAAGTTCGTTGCGTTATCTGAATACATAACGCGGGGCCACCCACGTCGCGCCGCGAATCGGCGTAACGCGAGTAGCGCGCTGTCGGCGGAGAGGCTGTGCACGGATTCCAGGTGCACCGCTCGTGTTGTGAGACAGGTATAGAGAGCGATCCATCTCTTCTCTCTTCTGCGTCCGATGGTGACATATACAGGGCCCGCATAGTCCACGGCTGCGCAGGTAAACGGTCGTTCGTATGCCGTTGTTCGTTCAGGTGGTAAATCTCCATGCGGCTGTACGCGTGGCGTCGCTCGGCGTAATATACAGATTGCGCAAGTTCGGGCGATGGACTTTACGACGGGTCGCAGGTGCAGAATCCAGTATTTCTGTCTCAGCTCGTTCACGATCGCTTCATTGTGTATATGCGCTGATTTCTTGTGTGTATGTGCGATCAGTAAGCGCGTATACACATCCCGTCCGTCAAGTATAACGGGCCTTGATGCAGTGTATTGAACTGGAGCGTTTCCTAGACGAGTCTTCATTTTCAACAAACCATCGCGGTCGATTTCAGGTGCTAATTGATATAACCTCGATCTTTTATCAATTTCTTCGCCGCGGCTGAGTGCTCTTAGTTCGTCAGGAAAGCTTCGACGTTGACTATTTTGTTGCCACATATGTTCCGCTCGATGTATGTGTGCAAGCTCTAATTTCTTCGTTCGGTCGCGACTTCGCAGCTTTTCTATAAATAGCAACACATAGGCTGTGCTATTAATGAGGCGTTCGTAACTGCTGAAGCGGTTGATGTCTGGTAATACTGATGCTGGGTCTCGTTCTGTTCGTGTAGCATGAGTCATAGCGGTCTTGATGTTCTTGCGTTCCGGTAGGTTCTCTCTTTCAGTAGCGGTGACGTCGTTCGGGTTCTGTGGCCAATCTCGTTCGGGTAACCGCAGAAATGCCGGTCCTTGGTACCACCGATCGTCGATGGTGATGCGCTGGCTCGGTTTACAGCGCGTTCCATCGTCCGCCACGTTGAAATTAGTCGGCAACCATCTCCACGATTGTCGGCTTGTAAGTTCGGCGATCTCGGCTATGCGGTGACTGACAAACGGTCGATATTGTCGCGCGTCATCCCGTAGCCATGACAACGTAGTTTTTGAATCCGTCCAGTATGTGATGTCATCTGCAGTGTAGCGCTGTTCTTTCAGGATAGTTTGAGCGAGGCGCGCGGCGATCAAAGCAGCGCTCAGCTCCATCCTTGGCACCGATAATATCTTTAATGGTGCGACTCGCGTTCGACTTGCGGCTAAGCTGACGTGCACGTCATTTCCGACTTCAGTGCGCCAGTAGGCCACGGCGCAGTAGGCTTCGGTACTTGCGTCGGAGAAAACATGCAGCGTTCGACGTGTCGGATCCCTCGGCGAGTCGTACTGACGAGGTATTCTTAGTTCGGCGATGTATTTCAGGGCTTTCAGCCACTGAAAAAATGCTTCGGTGTCTTCTCGTTCTAACTCTTGATCCCAGTGCGTGCCCTTCGCCCAGACACGCTGTAGCAAGATCTTAGCGCTGATCACATACTGCGCGATGAGTCCTAGCGGGTCGTAAACAGACATAACTGTAGATAGGACTTGTCTCTTCGTTGGCGCTCGATCGCAGTTCTTGATGTCTTCTGGCACGCGTAGTAGCTTCGTGTTAAAGCTAAGCGTGTCTGTGCTAGGGTCCCACACCATGCCTAGCACCTTCTGAGATTTTTCGCCTAGCATCGTCGTAGGTTCGCTTGATCGCAGTTCGTTCGGTAGTTCTTCGATCAATCGACGATTGTTGCTAGCGAAGCCTCGCAGGTTGAATCCTCCCTCGGCGTGTGACTCGCGTACTTGCTTGACAGTTCGATGCAAGTCCTCCTCGGTCTCATAGCTAGCCACGTAGTCGTCCATGTAGTGGTTGTTCTTGATATCATAGACTGCCTCGGGGTATCTCGTTCGGTTGTCTTCGGCGTTCTTGTTGCGTACAAGATGTGCTAAACATGGGCTGCTCACGCATCCGAACAGCACTCGTGTTAACTTATAGATGTGCGGCGTGCGGTCTCGTTCGTTATTCCTCCATAGGAATAGCTGGCTGGCTTGATCTTCATGCTTCAGATGTATTCGCATGAACATATCTTGAATGTCCGCTGTCACGGCGAATGGATTCTCTCTGAAGCGCAGCAATATTCCCAGCAGGCTCTGAAGAAGGTCTGGACCGCAGAGAATGAAGTCGTTGAGACAAAACCCTTGACATTTTGCCGCAGCATCGAAAACAGCACGCATTTTTTGTTTCTGTAGGTTAACTACAGGAAAATGCGGTAGATAAAAGGTAAGATCGCTGACCGGCGGCTCGTTCAAACGTACGGCGTAACCCTTTTCGATTAAAGCTCTTATTTGCTTGCAGTAATCTTCGGCGAACTTCGGGTCGCGTCTCATTCGCGATTCAAGGTTCAATAACCGTGAATGCGCCGTAGTGTAGCTGGCCGGTAGTTTGACGTCATCTGTAGCCCACAGCTGTCCAACTTCATAATGATCTTCATGTTTCACGACGCTCGAATTGAAAAGGTCGACAGCTCGTTGATCCGCGGGCTTGACGTTGTCTTTGCTCGAAACTCCCAAAGCTTCTATCGCCCAGTGTTTCTTTAATTGTTCATCGAGTTCATCTTGTTCAACGCGACAATGCAGTACAACTTGCTCGTTCGTTCTGATTATCTTCGGCCGAAATCCGAAGAAACACCATCCCAAGCGGCAGCGTATGGCGGCGGGATCGAGTTCGCCTGCCATCCTTATCTCGTGCGGTATGCATAGCTGCCAGTGGTCGCCTCCGATGAGCATTTGCGGTACTCCTGTAGTGTAGCATTCATCGGCGAGGTCCTTGAGATGTTCGTACTTGATCATATCGGCTTTGTTTATGATCTGGCTGCGTAGTCCGATTCCGCGTACTGTTCGCAGCGTGATGTCGTAGCCTGTTCCGCCTCGCGCTGACCGTATCTTCGCCTTAACGGTAGCTGTGTTCGTTCGGTGCGCGATATCGCCTATACCGCGCACGCATAGCGGTGAAACAGGGCCAGACAATCCGATCTGTTCGGCGATGTCCTCCTCGATAAGGCTCAGTGTCGAGGCGTCGTCCAACATCGCGAAGATGTGTGCTTCTCCGCCCGGGCCGCTCACGGTGACGGGCAGTACTTTAAGTAGCACATTAGCAGGTTCGATCCCCGAGGTAACGTATATGCGAGCGGTATCTAGTTCATCCTGCTCGTTCGGTGCATGTGTTATCTCGGCCTGCGTGGCGCGCGGCGCGCGCGTGGTGGGGGCGTGGCCTGTCCTCTCTCCTATAGAGTACACCGGCGCGGTCGTAGTGAGATGTACTGCGGCTTCAGTCTGTACTTCTTGCTTATCTGCGTGTAGCAAGCGATGGTGGGGATGCGGACAGCCTGGTACGTCGCATTTCTTCGCTCGGCAGTACTGGCGCTGATGTTTGTCGTTGAGGCAGCGAAAACACACCCTGTTCAGTCGCGCCCAGTCCCATCTCGCTCCGACGGGTTGGGCAGCTAATTTGCGGCAATCTGTCGTTCCATGAGTTCCTCCGCAATATAAGCAGATTGCGCGCGGGTTCTTCGTGGTGGCGTTCGTGGTGTATACTACTTTCGAGGACAACGGCTGCGACGAGCGCGACTGGGACAGAGCAGGGCGGGCAACCGGTCGGTTCGTGTTGCGCTCATACCGCGCCTGCGCTGACACGGCGTTCGATGTCGCAGTAGCAGTCCGTCGCGATGTTAGAGGGGCTCTGGCGTGCGAGTATTTCATTTCCTGCTCGCTCTCGTACATCAGGAAGTCCGACAGCTGGATTATTTCAGCTTCGTCTGAGTAGCGGTGTGCGCGGGCGTAGTCACACCATCGGCTTCGTAGATGGGGGCTCAGGCGGTCGGTGATTTCCCTTATTAGCATGGGATTATCGGCGTAGTGACGGCGGTCGATGTCCATAACTGTAGATACTATGTTTGCGATCTTGATTGCGAAGTTATTTAGGTCATGCGCTGTCGGCCCGACGGTAGGCAGCCGACGCAGGTCTTCTAGTGCTCGGTCGAGTAGTACTTCGCTCCTTCCGTACTGTTTCTTCAATATGCGCATGATGAGGTCTGGACGAGTAGCTGTAGCCAGGACGTGCTGGACGCAAGCCTTGGCTTCTCCTTTCAGCGCCACTCGCAGTCTCGCCACGTTCTCGTACTCGGTGAACTTGTATCTTGTCGCTGTCTCGTTGTATGTGTTATAGAAACTGCGCCACTCGCTGACATTGCCATAGAAAGCAGGTAATTCGTATATTTCTTTCGGTGCAGGTCTCGCAGCCCTCTGCATTTTTTCAAATATCTCGAACATACTGGCGGCGATGCTCTCCTGTGTCGAGATGTGCGTTCTTGGAGTTCTCGCATCCGGGCTCGGCGAACGCGAGTACTGTTGCCTCCTTCTCGCGGAGGTCTTCGGTTCGGGGGTGAACGGCCTTTCACGTTCATAGGCTCGTTCGGGTTCAGGCGAGAGTGACCTTTTCCGTTCGCGGGTCCTCTCTAGTTCGGGGCTCGGCGATCGCTCAGCAGGCCTCCTCGTTCTCGGAGTCTCGAACATCGAGCGTGGTTCAAGGTTCGGTGCTCGACGTTTCGATGCCGGCTCGCGTGTCTCGTACGCCCAATCCTCAGGTTCATAATTCCTCGTAAGCGCCTCAGGTTCCGCGGCCTCGATCCCCAGCCGCAACGCTTCGAGTTTTTTGTTCAATGCTTCCGCTTCGCTTAGAAGTCTTCTTTGTTTTCCCCGTAATTGTTGCATAAGTTCAATGCCTTTGTTCCATGGTTCTATTGTTCGGTGAGGTGCGAAGGATACTTGTCGTGTCCGATCATCCTCGCGAAGTTCCCGTTCCGTATAAGTTCGTACGGAGTCGTCGTTCGGCGCGCTCGTTGGCGCTATAGCGCTTGCGGCACGTGTGTCCAGCGCCGTGGGCGCCGGGCGACTAACTGTGCGCGCATGTTCTAGCGCTCGCTCGAGTGTAAGCGTTCCCCCGTCGGCCGGTTGCGATGTGGGCGGGGCTAATGGCTCGCTCCCCTCCATATGCCCACGTGCGTCGCCGGTCTCACTGCCGTCAGTACTGCGCTCGTCCTCGGTGCGCGAGGCCCTGGCTCGTTTCATTTCGGCGGCCTCCGCTCCAGCCGCTAGAAAGCGTCTTCGTTCTTCATCGTCGTGAATCGACGACATTGATCTCGTCGTGATTCTTCTTCCCGTCATCGCTGCGGTGCTAAGGTTCCGGGTTCGTGCACGCAGTCGATGTCTCAGCTTCAGTCTGAGGGGTCCGGGAACACGATGCGGAGTTTCAGTAGATCGGTCGCTGCGTGTATCCGCTGAGTCAACCATCCGTAGTTCGGTCCGAAGTAGTTGACGTTGCTCGCAGAGGTTCGGACTGGTTCGCTATCCGACGCTCGAAGGACCAAAAATGTTGAGTACAGCGTACCCAGCATTGCCTGCCGACAACTCAGTTGGCAGAGCTCGGATACACGTAGGCCGGATCTACTGATGAGGAGGGCTGGAGCGGCAGGAGGGCTTTTTCCGATTAATAGGCAGGTTCCATTTTTCTTCTTTTTATTGTTCCTCTCTTGGTGGAGGTCAGCTTGACACTGCTCCATAGAAAACGCGTCGCGTATATATACATCACTGGCTGTGATTTTCAGCCAATCATAAAAACATGTCGACCAATCAAAAGGCAGCGTATTTCTGTTTCATGAAATCTCAGTCTGTTCCGTTCACTAATTCTGTTGGTCCGTAAATGCTGCGCGTTGATTGGTGGACTTCACATTGGTCGATTTATACTAGCCTACTTTCGCTAAGTTCTAATCACGTTTACCTAATTTTAATTAATCCATGCCGTAATGTTTACAATCATTGTTTGTAAATAAATACTACACGTGGTTATCCAACGTTTACAACAAAAACACATGCGGAGTTGTTTACATTCTAAACAATAGGCGCTCGGATCTTCTATTGTTCCCGGTCTACCTGCAATGTTTTGGGTTAAAACCTTTATTTTAAACATTGCGTTGGGTTATTGACCCAGGGGTCCATTGTATCATTTGAATAGGTAACTGACCTATATTTAACGGGTTATACCGTTACATTTCTTACGTAAATTAAGTTCTGGCGAGGTATCGAATGGTTCATACATAGTACAAAATGCGACATTTTAAATCTTATACGCTAAGTTCAGGCGATTAATATCAGCCAATAGGCGACTTCCAAGGTTCGGCTCATACATTTGCGTTCATGAAATTGCTTATACATTACTGATCACTTATATCTAACTTAATTACGTGAGGATCATTTATTTACATGATTTATCTTATTCCTAGGCGTTCATTGGTCGTGACGTCGTGTCGCTAACAATTACGCATTAAATAAAACTATGAAAACGGATAAACTCGCGTATGTTAATTAACTTCAACTTCATTCCGACGTTTCGAACCCTTTACAGGGTTCGTGGTCTGCGGGCGACTCCACCACGAACCCTGTAAAGTGTTCGAAACGTCGGAATGAAATTAAAGTTAATTAATATACGCGAGTTTATCCGTTTGTTGTTGATTGTTAAAAATTACAATCGTTTCCAGGTTAATCAGACTTTTCATTGTTTTATTTCAAAAATAGTAACGCTTAAACAAGCTACAAATTTTCAGCTATTAAAATAAATAAACGTTGCGGTAGCAACAGTGTAACTATATACTTTACTGTACAGATGTCATAGAAAACCCGAGTACACCACACCCCTGAAATTATTCTTACTTACACTAATTCCATTTAATTTCATATAACAACTAATCCTTCACATAAAACAAAACAACACACTATCGCTAAATCTCCGACAATTAGCTACCGCTACCTCACCTGACAAAAACATCCTTACTACCTTGATATAGATGTCAATATGGCTTATCAAGAGGATTGATGCAGGTAAAAATGTGGGTAGTAAATCAGGGGGGAATATGGCCGTAAATCAAGGAGGGGCGAATGCGGGTGTAATTAAACAAGGTGAAGTGTGAACCCGTATTGGTACTCGGGATTTGAAGTAAGAAGAATTGTGTTTCAGCTTCAGCTATTATTTTTAACCAACTATATCAACATTTATTTAAATTTTTAACGGTGTTAGACCGCCAGCTAATGCTGGCATGTCTAAATCATAGTTTACTTTGCACGATTTCACGGCTTAGATTTTTACCAGAAAAGATAGAAATATTTTTAGTTAAATAAATCGACAACGTAGGTAGAACTTACACATATGTAGTTAGATTTAGCAGTATTCCATAACGTAGATTGGAAATCAAACATATTTTGAGTACAAGCTTTGTTCAAGTATAGTCAGCTTATGTCACAAACGTCCTTCTACTTTTAAGCATACCATAGTAGATCGCAATTCACACTCCCGTAACAACAAATCAAAATAAAAATAATATTTCATCAGCCCAAAAACTTAACAAATTAATCTCGAAATGGATGAAAAAAGCATATTCATCATTATCGGTGACAATCAGCGCAGGCGACATCTGGCGATCGCTGCGTCTGTCAACACGGCGTTTTGAACGTGGAATTACAGTTAATATCGACCTGATTGAATTGCAGAGGGTTCTGCAGATACTGTGGTGATATCTACATATAAAGATCTCGGAAAGTAAATAAATAAACAGGACACGGACAGTAACTGTCAACTGTTGGCATCGGTGTTTTGCAGTAAAATCCATTTAACAATTATGTATCCACAAAATTAGACTTTTTTTGGCAATAGTAACTACATTTTTCGAAAATACGTGTAGATAAAAATACCCTGAATAAACCTTAATTTAGAACTAATATTTTTTGTGTGGCAAATATAACAGATGTCTTCTAAGTTTCGTGCTGAATAACTGAAAAAGTACCTACTGTAGTTTTGAAAATGTATTTCTAATTAATGAATGATTTATTTTAGCTATCTAATCCGATTGCTTAACAATAAAAGCATTTGAATTCCGACACTAATTACTAACACAAATAACAATAATAAGAATCTAAGAAAACAATTAAATAAAAGAAACAATAATAATTTACAAGGACACAATAGATTTCAGAAGAATTTTTATTTAATGAAGTACTCATTCTTGTAATAAGGTAAGCGAAATAATCCAATGTTACACACTCATGCCTCATGTGACCAAGAACACGCAAGATGAAGAAACACAATGAAATGGTCAGTCTTAACTAAATCTCTCATTCAGCCTATTCAGTAAGGACCCCTAATACCGCAACCAATATTGTTTACAGAAAGGACTGCTCAAATACACAAAATAGCAACAATACTATTGTTCGACCAACTGCGTCCCACGCGTTCTCTCTCACAAGCGATTATCAACCTTACTGTATTGACATAACAGCTATAAAATATAGCTTAATTAAATTTGTGCTGCAAAATATGATAAATGAGTTTGCAGTAAGCAGATGTATCGTCCGTCATATTTGCTTTGCGGACAACAAAATGGCGTTTGTTGCGCTTTTATATAATAAACGGCCGCTAATTGAATTTGTCTCGTTCATTTGGCAAATGGCAGTTTCATTAGCGTGATGACAGTTAATCGGATTATATTGGTGCTTTAACTAATATTTAGGCAAGTTTAAAATTATAAACTGAGGTAATGCTTTATACGACTCATTACTTACAGATACAGATACCTACCTAATTGGGCATTTTCGCGAGAAGAGATCCAAAAAAAAATTTTTTTAAGGTAGGTAAATTTAATGTTTTTCCTACTCAGAATAACGAGTTCTTTCAATCTAGGAGAAAAAAAGTAGAAGAAAAAAATGGTCCCACATTTTTCATACATTTTACATGCTCTCCACTTTGTAACCGCTGTACAAAGTGTTTGAAAAACGGTTACGTAATAGAAACAAAAAGTAGGGACACTTTTTTCTTCTAGTAGGATCGAAAGAGCTCGTGATTCTGAGCAGGAAAAACATAAAATTTACCTGTTTCAGAAAAATAAGTTTTTGTATCTCTTCTCGCGAAACTGCCCTATTACAATAATACTTCAGGCTGTAATTAGTGGACATATTTTATCGTCCCAGATTATATACACAAACAAATAAACCAATATGAGATTTATTTGTGGCAGTGATCTGTCTTAAAAGAGCTCTGTACGGTTGGCTTGAGCTGGAGGGTTGAGGCTAAAAGTGTTGCTGAGGACAGAGAAGCGTGGCGCGATCTTGTGAAGGCCCTTTGCAACTTTGGGGTGCCTTGTACGACAACAACAACAGGTTTATTTTTTGGTATGTATTAGGAAACGTTGAAATGCAATAATTAATTAAAAGTGTCACTTTTTATTCGTCTTCAACTCGTTATTTTGTTCAATTTAGCGCAACCTATTAAATGGGTACAATGTTAATTTATTATCATTATCACATTTTCTGCAAAACCTCAGAATTTTGATTTTGACCGCCATTCGTCAGCTAAATTAATAATTCCTACACTACAAACAGGATGCTTAGCCAAGTTGCCAATCGCTAACGCTTAGTAGCGTATCGTAGTTTTTCCTCTCTGTCACTCTTTCCTATTAGTGCGATAAAGACAGTTAGCTGCCTGTCCCTGTTATTTTATTATGTTACACGTAAATCAATTGACTATTTGCCCTTGGCAGCGTAGGCGCGACAAGTCAAAGCCTTGAGATGCCCTTTTTGTTCAAAAAGTAAAAAAATAAGTAATGTTATACAGTGTGTGGCCTTGAACACGGAAGAAAAATGAAATGGGTGACTCCTTAGGCTATCCGTAATAATCCTGTAAAGGTCCCGATGTTTAAAAATTGATAAGTTTGGAGATATTGCTATTCAAAGTTATGGACCCGAAGTACTGGATCTCGGCACCACAATATCGTAGCTTGTCAGTCGCAAGACAAGATAGTATACCAGGTACTGAGTCATTATAGTTATTTTGGTTTTATTTTTACACTAATTTGGTACGTTTTTTTTTCAAGTTTTTGTACATTTTTCAATATTACAAAAATGATAACTTATTAATAACTTTTAAGTCAAGTAAAAGAACCCATAATTTAATGACTATACTTATGTGGAAATGATTGTTGCTTAGCTTATTAATGCACCATTTAAATTTTCGCCCCGGTTGTAGGCCACACACTGTATAAGAGTTTATCGAGTAAATCCGAAGATCTGGAGATAGAGTGATTTTTTATCAGGACTTTGTAGACGAGCCGTAAATCTAGATCGTGACGCCAACCATGTCTAGAGGATAACGTTCTTAGCTCACATATCTTACGTACATACGAGTATACCTAGCTGAAATAAGAGAACGTCTGACTACCATGTTTGGTAACAAAATACAAAATGACTTAACATGTTTGGTAAAAAAATACAAAAAACCACATAGATGTTTATTGTAAGTTATTTAAAATACTTTGAATAAAATATATCCTACCAACACCTTTGACAGCTTCTAGAGCTAATTTTCTGTTTCTCATTTTCCTTTTTGGAAGTCATATACGTATGTATATATGTATTACTTTTACAAAAACCAGTGGTCGTTATATGAGAACAAACCTTGCAGCCTTGCTATTAAAAGTTAAAAGAAAACGCCCAACTTACGTATTTCATTAACGAAATACCTCCATCGGTATCTTACTTATTAAAACTGGATCTAATAAGCTCTAGACATGCTGATAATTTACCGAGTTATGAAAATTTCAAGTGTTGTTAGACTAAGTTTGGAAACGAAAATTGATAGTTGGAATTCTCCCTTAGCTGAAACCTTGAAGGAATTTTACCTCGGAGTTAATAGTTAGGCATCGCGCAGTAAGCCTGCAGAATTGTATACCTACACGTCTATGACGACACGACAATCATAAAACGTCATATTTGCTTCGATTACCGCTATAGTTATTCATGAAATAAAACTATGATAACAAATTATATCTCGTGCATTCATATAATGTGTATTTATTTCCCACTTACCGTTAATCGAGTTTTTCGGATTTATATAAATAAACGCATGAACTTTGATAGTTCATTTAATATGGAACCGTTCATTGGACAAAAGTAACAGCAATTGACTGAAAAATAATTTCCAAAACGATTAAGATTTCGAATCTTTGCCTCAAACCACGTAATAATAATCTTCTTTAAAATTTAAACTCACAGAAGTTAAAAGTTCTTCAATTGGCAGATTAAAAAAGCGCGGGTTTTATATTCTCGCCATTGGGTAGATCAAAAATCGTTAAATGTAAAAATACAAAATGTGGGTCGAAGAATAGTTATTTGTTATACAAGGGTGCAAAGTTGTATTTTACCCGCGAGTATGAAATTGAAACACGAGCAAGCGAAAGGATTCTATAGTTGAACCACGAGCGAAGCGAGTGGTTCTAAAATAGAATCCTGAGCGCAGCGAGTGTTTTAACATACGAGAAGTAAAATACATTTGCACCCGTGTGTAACACAAAACTTTTCCCCTCACTATAGCGAGGAAACTCAAAAAGTGTAATTATTTGTTCACATTACAATCATCATCGGGTTAGTGATAATAATTTTCCAAATGCATCATGTATTTAATGCAAGATTTTGTCGCAGTAAACTTACCACGACAAAGTAAACGCAGCACATTTAAACACACCCTGTAGTTGCACACCAACGCCAATGCATTGTTAAATCATTCTCATTCATTATTTTTACTAAATTATAACAGAACACCCTGAAAGTTGTTTAGTTTACTATTTTTATGCGTGTTCGAGTCGGTAAATAAAGATTATAACCTATAATATTCTTTGACAATGTTGACGTTGACATTTTCTGCGTTTTGTGATTGCATCTAGTCATCTTATCATCATTCACTAAAACAATTGTTACTTATGGAATTTTAGGATTTATATGTTAAAATCATCATATTATATAAAGGTTTGTATTTTACACTAAATTCTCAAACAAATTATTTAATTATCATTAATATGGAACGATTTTCATGAGCCTTTTACGTTTTGTTATTCCAAAACCAAGATCATTACTTTGCCACACAAGTGAATAATATGCGTTTACTAGGGCTCACGGTACACGTGTAACCCGCCAAACCGGATACCCGTGTTCTTAAGCCCGACGGTACTAAGAACCCGAATTACACGAACCCGCCGGGTACCCGTGTCCGTGTCCAATACACGGATACCGTTTACACGAAACCGCGTGCTACCCGGGTACTCGGGTACTTAAGACCGAACCGAACGGGTTCGAAATAATTTGAGCAAATGCAAATAAGGTCTATTATTGAATGTAAAATGTAACCTGCAGCTTCGTTCGACACTACAAAACACTACCTGTTCAAGACAGGCCAGCCGATATAACTTATTTATGAATGTTTTATAAATTTCGACTCTATCTGTTACGCAATAAGGTCTATGTGACACAATTAGCCTTCCGCTTATCTATCCATTTGTACTATAGCTCTTAAGTCTCACGACTCATTCGTACGCTTCTCGTCATGGGCGTCCCCGAACCCGCGGGTAATTAAAGTCCGTGTAAATAATACCCGTGTACCCGTGCTGACGGGTATTATTTACACGGACTTTAATTACCCGTGTAAATCGGGTCAGAAAACCGTGTACGTGTAACACGAACACGGGTATGAGAAACGTTGACACGAAACCCGTACACGACCGCGAGCCCTAGTTTTTACACGTTCGTATTAAAGGATAAACGAGCACTTTACGAGCTAGTGAGGGGAAAACACATTTTATTAGATACGTAGCCAAATTAAGGGTTAACTAAAAATAAATTATAACATTCTATACCTACGTAAACTTAAAATATTTTAACATTATCAACTTTTCAACGTCATCCAACACAAAAACCGTTCGATATCTCACAAAGGCTCTAGGTATCTATAGAAATGTCGAAAATTCATCCCGAAAATGTCGGCCGAGCCAGATTGATCCGGTTATCGGGATCGCTAATAATAATAGTGTCCCTATAATCCCCCTTGATGGATGACAGAATCACCCCTTTTAATTGCCACCGACTGTACGTCACGTCAGTCACGGGGCATTTTCGATTTATATTAAAATAAGTTCGATTATATTGTCCCTTTAGTTTTGTAAGGAACGCAGGGAATATGTAATATAATTTATGCGGTGGGGAGAATTATTTAGCATTTACTTATGAGTCACGGCATAGGTGGCGAAATTTTGGCGATTGTGATGCTATTTTTAGGGTTTCTTTTAATACCTGATATGGGCATACTTCATCATCAGCCTATGTTAGTCCACTGCTGAACGTAGGCCTCTCCTATTAACTATGCGTATAGACGCATTAGGAGGTAAATGCCCATAATCGCCACGCTGGGCAAGCGGATGGCGATCGCAGTTATGTGTCCACTATGATGACGCTGCTGCCCATCATCAATCTTGTAAAATGGTCAGTGACACTTCAATCCCTTAGTCGACTTTTACGACACCCGCAGGAGGAGTTGGAGTGATGACATATGTATTCTTACTGCCGTCACCACACGGCCCATGGGCATACTTGTACAGTTACAATTTCAAAAGCATGTCTTGCTCCCACTGTGGACGAGATTTTAACGATACCTGGTCGTATAAGTAATAATAATTCATATTTAACAAGCAAATACAAAGTGTACAGATTAACCTCTATATACCTATAATATATCATTTTGTGCTTAGTTGTAACGAAGATCACGAATAAACGAACGAATTTATTCTATTCTAATTATTTTCTTGATTTTAGACCTCTACCTCCGTCCGTTTTGCTCCTCTGAGAATTTTATCCATCAATCGTTTGCATTGAAGCAGGTTTTTAATCCAAAAGGCATTCGTTTAAAATCAAAATTCCCGTTAATAAAAGAAAATGCTGTTTTAGTATGATTTTCGAGGTTAATTTCGATTTGATGATAACCTGAAGCCAGCAGGCTTGACATGATTGTTGCGACAATATATCGCCGCAAGATAGACCATCCTTCCCTCTTTTATTAATATAGTTAGTAAAAGACTGGAACTCTATCTCACGGCGACATACTGTCGCACCAGTCATGTGCTATGCCTGCGAGTCCAAAGTAAAGAAATACGAACTATTCTAGCAACAAAATATGTGGATTAGTAATCAAACAATACGTTGTTGGCTCAGCGTGACTCACACGAGTATGACCCACATAGTCACGTGCACTTATGTTTTACAACGAAATATGTCTTTGTTACACGACGGTCGTAACTCAAATTATTTACTTGTAGCGCTTGTTTCGCGCGATAAAGCACAATTTGCTGGCTCGGCGATGCATAACTCAGACGCCGGGATATCACCACAGATAATATATATCATTTAACGTGATGGATCGCAGGCGCAACGTGTCAACAACATTTACAGCCATGTATAATTCAAACTCTCTCTTGAGGTCCATTGTCCTAATACTAGGACAAATCCGAATCAAATCATTTATTCGCTTGAATAGGGTCAGATTACAGGTGATAGGTACAATTCATTGGCCTCCTAATTCAGCTGTACACAGACAGCTTGCAAATATTAGGTATACTTTTTCTAATTAAATCCTACACATTTATTACTTACATTACTAGGATTTCGATACATTTGAATTTCATTTATAACTCATGTTATATTAAAAATATTTTAAAATAAAAATAAAACCGCCGTTACAAAGCTCTATATAATATACACCTATGAACGTATTTGGCTTGGCACCGACTTCTAAGAAATCTGTAGGATACCTAGCCCTAATATTTTATTTCAATGAATAGGGTAAAAGGTTTAAAGGTTTGGGTAGGAAATCCTAAGAAGTAGGAACTAAAATTATTTTTTACTTTTTGAAGGCGGTTTTATTTTTATTTTAAAATATTTTATTTTTTGCTTTTTAGTAGTGTAAAATCGTTATAGGAGATATACATTGTATCATCAGCGGGTATGTATAATTTCAAAGATTATAGGTAACAGCCTTAGCATGCCTATATTATTTAAAGAATCACTAACCGCTAACCAACATGTCATAACTACTAAGCAAACACTTGAATAAATCTCAAAAATGTATGACAGTTATATTCAAAGAATTATCCTCCAACTCCTAATCGTTAAGGAGTTATAACTTTCGTCATCAGCTCACCAACATGAGACTATGACCACCTAAAGGCAAATACTCAAATAGCTTCCAAAATACATGAACTATGTTATATTTAAAGAATTATCCCCCAACTCCTAATCTCTAAGGAGTCGTACCTTCCATCATCAGCTCACCGACATGAAAGGATGACCACCTAAAGGCAAATACTCAAATAGCTTCCAAAATACACGAAATATGTTATATTTAAAGAATTGTCCCCCAACTCCTAATTGCTAAGGAGTTGTACCTTCCATCATCAGATCATCAACTTAAAACTTTCATGACTAGACGCAAATACTTGATTAGTCTTCGAAAATAAATGAAAAATGTCATGTGTGCCTACAACATTTGAAGAGTTCCCTCGATTTCTCCAGGATCCCATCATCAGATCTAGATTCGGTGACAATTGGACCAACTAGAAGGTATACCCTTTCAAACAAAAAAAGAATTTTTCAAATCGGTCCACGCGTCTTCGAGTAATCGGGGAACATACATAAAAAAAAAAAAGATTTCGACGAATTGTAAACCTCCTCCTTTTTGAAGTCGGTTAAAAAGAGTTCAATGGGATTACAATAGAATTATGATAATTGGGCATAGCTATGGAATATCGAATCAAGCGACTGAAGCCTGTCATTTCAGTTTAATGGTTACCTATCATAAAGTCGAAAATTGTGATGTCGAATATTAGTATCCCGAAAACGTTTCCCATTTTATTAATTGGCCTAAATTTTGTTTGCCCGAAAGTACGTTTCCGTGCTTATTATTTACCCCCTTTCTCAATTAACAGCAATTTTATTTCGCTTATGATTCGAATCAACACTCGTAAAAATTCCGAAGTATCATTTGCCAACTACTTTTTTTGGCATAAAGTATTTTGACCGAAGTATTATTTCCCCCCCCTATCAAACAATCGAATTCATTATTTCGAATAAACACTTGTTAAAATCCCGAAGTATTATTTGCCAACTACTTTTTGTGGCGTCAAGTATTCAGACCGAGATATTAATTTTCCCCTTATATCAAAAGACTAAGACTCCAAAAGCAAAAAAAAGCAAAGCTCCCGCCTTAGTCTTCTAACCTAACCTATCCGACTCGGATCTGCCCCGGGAGGGGGTCTATATCGGGTGGCATAATGTTTTTATTCCGAAAAATTTGTCGCATAATAACTTTACGCCGAAAAATTAATGGCATAAACATTGTTGCGCATATTTTTGTTATGCCGAAATTGTTAATCCTAACTTGGTTGTTCCTAAATATTGTTTGTCCTAATGATTTTCGTGTCTTATGTATATGTATCGAAAAATTATTGTGCATAATGGTGATGTTCCTACTATTTAATGTACTAAAAGTGATTACCTACCTTTAACTAACTTTAAAAATATTTTTTTATTCCTTATACTTAACTATTACTAAATAATTCGCCCTGTTGTCCAAAGAATTTAAGTGAGCAATTTTGACCTGGGAACCGGTCGACGAAGCCCCGCTGCGCGGGGCTTCTATTTCCGCTCTAAGGGATAAAAGGTACCTAACGAACCTATCCAGGTTAAGGTAGGGGAGGTTCAGAATATTTCTTTTTTAATGCGGGGGGCTTCGCCCCCCGAGCCCCCTAGTGGGGGGCTTCGCCCCCCCGTCCCCCCTTTTTTTGGTTTTGTAAGTATGAGGATGTGTAAACAATTGATTAAAAATACTTAAGTATTTAAAGACTACGCCATTCACTCCGCCCTAGCTTCGAAACCTAACCAATCCACGTCGGTTTTACCCTGGTTTACTTGAACATTTTTTTAACCAATCACCCTGTTGTTCAAATGTTTTGCATGTTGTTATTAAAATGCCTTTTTGAATGAAATTTCGGACATGATAAAAGTAGGCGCAGTGAAAATTGACAGTTCGAGTAGTAGGGAAAACAATATTTATTACAATGAACATTAGGATTAAAAATGATATTTCAATTACACGTAGCATCGACATAGCATCGATGGTAACCTATTGAAGTTTCGAAAATCCCTTATCCGATTTTCACTTGTCTGACAATCGTTCTTCTGATTATTGATATAAGGGAAAATTACATTTCCGATTTATGAAAAGGTGGTTACCAAATCGATTTTCAAATAAAAATGTTGGCAACCGTTGTTCTGGTTATTGATATAAGGTAAAATGACATTTCGATTTCGCTTAGCATCGGATTTATGAAAACATGGTTAACAAATCGGTTGTCAAATAATAAATTTGGCAACCGTTCTTCTGGTTATCGAAATTCGGGAAAATGTTGATGTGGGATAGAAAACGAGGACCATTTCAAAAAATATGGTAAACAATGTACATGGATTATAAAAATTCGAGGAACCGTTTTCGGACAAGTGAAAATCGGACAAAGGATTTTCGAAAGTTCAATAGGTTACCCAGTTTAATCTTTCTGTCAAAAACTAACGTTATTATTTTCAGTGACAGACTTCTGTCGCTTGATTCGATGTTCCATAACAATGCCCAATTATATGTAGTTACAATTTGAATTTCATTAGAATTAGAATTATAGAGATATATTAGAATTGGGATTACATTAGAATTAGGATAATTATAATTACAATTTGAATTTAATTACGACATAATCAACACATTTATTCATGATCACATGACACATCCACTTAGGTAAAATTTAAATTCCATTAAATTAATACAGAGTTGCAATTGTTTGCTCGTAAAATTTACTAAAAAACTAAAATCAACTTTATTTCTTGCCGAGTAGGTAAAAATTTCAACGTCAATTTATCTTGCGCACACCATACAAGACTCAGGTGGTTAAAGCTTGTTTCATATTTTTAGTACATGAAAATAATGTTAATAAAATTCTATGATAGTAAATTTAGCTATTTCCCCTGGTACCCACAACACAAGCCTTAATTGAGCTTACCGTGGGATTAGGTCGATTTGTGTAAGATGTCCCGAGATATTTATTTATTTATTTATCATAGAATATCTCATGTTAAAATATAATCAATAAAATAAGTCTGTAATAAAATCATTTTAAATCGACATAAATAAAACTCCACCAACAGTACCAACACCATGCATTTTTAGCAATGTACCGAGAAGAATTTTCATAAATTGAGTTTTTATTTTTGTGAAGGAAGAAAAATTTTATAAACAATTTATTTGTATTGTTCAGTATATTGTGGCAATTTATTACAAAAGTTTTCACCTATAAGTATTTACATCAATTATTTCAGAATTGTAAAAGGGTGTTATATTGTCTAAGTAAATCTACAATTACAATTAGTAATTTTACAATTTTCAAATTATAAAAGCACTATAATACCTACAATTGTACAGAATCAGAATCATTTATTTGTCAAACATAGTCATACAATATTGGTATTTTTTTATGAAAGTTCTTTATAAATTCTGAGATTTTTTTCAAATATGAGAATGTCACCAATCTACTCATTGCTATAACATGTCAAGTTCTAGCTTACGTGACGTACTGAAACTAAGAGGTTAGTTTTCCATTATCATTACAGACGTGGCTAAATTACTAAAATAGCATTTTAGGTATTTAGCTACTCTTACCTAAAGCATCAGAGCAAAATAGTCTTATCGCATGTCTTAGGTATTTAGCTCTGCTTAATCTGTTGAACGTAGACTGGATTTAAGATCCATCCGGTACATTCACATACAGTCATACCTATAGCCGCTAGACATGTAAGACTAAAACTACGACACAAAACTAGTACAGTTCAGTACAAAAATAAGTAAAGAAAGAAACCTCTCGTAAACATAATAATATTACAACAAAGTTCTTATTAGTCTTATTTCCCAGATTAAGGGGCACTCGGACAAATATTTTTGCACTTAAGAAGAAATGGACACTTTAGGCGTTTACTTACCTTTGTAATTATTAGAATAAAATAAACTATTACTGTACCTTCTCACGACCTATAGCTGCGAATTAGTAAGAATGGGACAAAGGCAGTTCGCCAGATAATACCTACCTACGTAAAATTGGCGATACAAGTATTTCGCGGTACTCTGTTTTCTACTCCAAAAATAAAACAACAATGAATTTCAAAGTAAATTTGAGGAAAGTTAAGTGTTTGTCTCTTTGTTGATATATGATTTTTTCTTAAGAGTGTCTGAAAACGTATTAAATTTTTGTAATTTTCCAGATTTAAAACATCAAGGAAATTACAAAAAAATATGTTGTCCAGACACTCATAAAAAATTCAAGTTTCGAAGTTTTGAAAATATATAATAGTTAACACTATCATTGCGGACGAGTGCTACGCGGTACGCTCGTAGCCGATCCCATGATTTTTCCGCTTTGTAGCGAAAATGTACCTCCCACAGAGAACTCCCCTCGGGAGTTTCCCGCGCTCAAAGTGTTAATCAATAAAAGTAAACATACCGATACGGGCATGGGAAGATATTTTTCTCGAACTTGCTACGGAATGTTGATGTTACTTACATTCCGTAGCAAAAAATTAAACCCGGAAATACTATGTACCCGGTGTCATATGCTAAGATGATATGTAAAGAGATTTCATGTATTTATTTCACACCTAGGACTGCAAACAAACCGTCTTTTGTTTTGAAACGTCAAATTGTGACACTAGGTCTTGACATTCAGCCACAGAAAAAAAATAACCTAAGAACTAATGTCTATACCACCAGGTAAAAGAATACCTCAAACAGATTTACAAAAAAAGTTAGGCGCGAATGTTTTTTTTAACGTTGTATGATACTGTACTATTGGTTTATTTACAAATGAAATAGTATGTTTCGGCGAAATCAGTTCGTTTTATTTCATGGCAAGTTTGAGAAAAGATACAAATCTCGGCGAGAAACAGGGTTACAGGCCGCGTATTCCTATCTGGCCTCAGTTCCTTCGGCCAGATATATCTACTTGGCCTGTAACCCTTCGTTTCCCGTCCTCTATAGTAATGTACTATTATTTGAAAAATAATGCTTCAATGTCACTATCCAGAGAGGAAACAAGGGAATAATAATGTTTGTTTGAAAAAAAGGCAGTTCCCATTTCCTCATAACTGTACATGTTCGTGATTATTTGGTTAACGCGCAGCAGACCGGACAAGTCCGGCGGCGAGAACTTCTTCGAGCACGAAGCTGGCAATTTCCGGCTTCTATGTTACTTCGGCTTGGGAATGAAAGCGATGAAAACTGTTCGGAAAGGAAAACAGTATTGACGAATGAATGCACTTTTAATAGTTCTAGCTTTATTTTCTATGTAGGTTTCAAGGGTCATCTTCAACGGATTTCCGGCAATTTTACATAGTAATGAGTTAAATCTTCGCCAAAAAATTTAACTAATTATTATTTTTATTTTATTTTATTTGGAGATCCAACAGCTGTTACAAAGACATTAGACATAAAGTATAATTATGTAAAATTGTTTTACATTAAGTGCTTGCAAGCAATTCAGATAATGAATGATTTGGCACTATTTATCTATATGAAGCAGAAAGTTAAAAATGTTATATTCAAGTAATTAAATAAGTGTGTCATGCTCATCATAATTGTAGGTAATATTCGATTATAACAAAATTATGTCTGTTAATTCCTGTGAGTCTGTTCATAGTGTTCACACCAAAGAAGTGAACACGCAGTTTTTTTCTAAACGTTATAATTTTCCTCCTACCAGGAAAGGGTATGCGACTAACCTCTCCTATTTTTTATTAATATTCCAAAAGTCACCCCTACTTATCTGTTCGCCCACTTAAGCAACCCCCACATTTCACCGCTATCACACCACCACACGCTTTCTCAAAAAGGACTTATGTGACAAGAAAAACCTCATCTTTTAGGACTGTTTAGACTACATGCGGATTCATTTTTTAAGCCCACAAGCCTTGAATTACTCTTTGGAAGAAATGGCTCCGTTGTGTAGATGGAGGATGAAGGAAATGTTTTGGATTTTTGTAATGTGCCTGACATTTGCCAAATGGCTGGTATAATTTGAATGAAATGGACCATGTAATTTTTTTGATTGTTTTGTGCTTAGTCTACAGCAAGGAATTTCATTATTGCCACTGTACAAATAGGTTAGTAACCTCGTCGTGCCCAAGCATTGTTAACAAACATTAAGATTCTGCCCAGTGTTCTCAATTAACCATATTATTATGTACGTAGTTAGTTTCATTTTATTACCTACTTCCTGCCTAAAACAATGTTTATTGAAATTTATATGTTAAAGATATGTAGGATGTAGTTTTATATATTTTTTTAGGAAGGGCTATATTTATACAGGGCGTACCAAAGTTATGGGACATGAAGGGGAAGTACCTTAAATATCGTAGATAAAAAATTCGTAATGTTATTATGTCATTCGAAAGAATGTATAAAAAATAACAATTTTTCTCAAGAAACATACTATCTAAAACTAAAAGAATAACCAAAAAAGTTTGGTTCAAAATTCGAAATAAATTGTAGTCGGTTCGATTTCCGGGTGAACCAAGTATTTTTTTGAAAAACTTTGAATGCAGAATTACTAAATTTTAAAAATAACATATAGTCTTCTTTCAGCAAAGTACACTATCTTCGATATTTAAGGTACTTCACCTTCATGTCCCATAACTTTGGGACGCTCTGTATAAGATGACATTGTTTTGGAGCCGATATTTTGACGTGTGCGTTTGGACGAGCAATAACAATCACGAAGCGTGATCTGGTCAAGCACTATCTATAATTATAAGGGCCAGTGTATGTCACCTTTCTTGTAAAACATTCGGGCAGAAATTGCTGAACAAACTTTGTTCTTTATTGATAACATAGGGCTGGACGAGGTTAAAGTACATAAGTTTGAAGTTGAAAATAATTTATTTTTATTGTAAATAAAGGTACTGCCATCAAGCGATGTCTTAGGCAAAAATGAAAAGAATAAGAAAAAGTAAACCTGTCTCCAGACAAACAAAGCATGCCTTTCAGTTTCAGTTCCCAACCTTCCACGTCATCTCACCCCGCAGATGTTTCCATATCCGTATGAAAGCGTGTAATATATTTAAACCGTGATATCAGCGTGAAGAGGGTTATTAATGGCCTTAGTTGAATGCAGCCTTTCAGAGGCCTAATGTTGGTGACGATGCAAAATGTAGGCGAGGGTTGTAGGTTCGGGAAAATATGGTCTGCCCCATTTATTTGAGCAGATGAATATACATTTACTTACATGAAATTTCGCGTCTCTGGTATGTATTTTACTGAAAGGAGCACTTATTTTCCATACAGGCGAATATATACCTACTTATTAACGCTTGCCGCTTGCTTTTATATGAGCGGTCAGGTCAGATTTAAAGAATATACTATCTAATGGGTAAGGCCGCGGATTTTGACGAATACGGAGCTTAAAATTTGTCTTGCTCATAAAAAAAAACTGATATTGATTTGAAAAACTAATTTATTCAGGCAATAGACCCATTACAATATTATAAAAATTATTGTGTATATACTAAAATTAAAACATATAACTATAAAAGAGTAGAAAAAATACAGTAAACAAAATTCAATAAAATAAAATAAGGCAACTAGGTACTTTATTTTATACTATGTAGTGATTTACATACGCTACAACGCGAACGCCATCACGCACACGGGCATTTGCTGCTCACACATCCGGTGTCACTTGGCCTTTAGGACGATAGGCCATAAACTCAGTAGCAGTGCAATACCTATACATGTACTCGAAACATTAGGATTCCGTAAGCGATCCAATCACAGCGCATTGTGCTCCGCAATTAAATTACACGGGTTCCGTGATTTGTCGGCATTTATCGCCGATTTGTTGACCGAATGCCTCGACGTTTCGAATTGGAGCTGATTGGCTTTATTGTTGGAATCATTTGCTAATTGCTGCTAAAGCTTGTGGGTTATAGTCGCTGCCAGCTGTGGGTTGTAGTGGGAAGAATGTAAACAACAAAGAATTATGTACCTGTCTGGAATATAGGTACACTATTTTATTTTTAAAGGTGGTTTAGAGATGATATTATTGTCAATCTCCGTAGCCTAATTGGTAGTGACCCTGCTTACCAAGCTGGAGGTTCCGGGTCGAATCCCGGCGAGGGCATTATTTGTGTATTTATTTATCACAAATATTTGTTCCTTGGTCATGGTTGTCTATGTATTTAAGTATCTATATGTATCTATCTATTATACAGGGAGTCCGACGGCAGATTTCTAATTTTAACTTAAAATAAAAAAATAACGGCTGAAGCTAGAAACTTTATTAATATCTAAAAATATAGATAACAAACGCGGATTTAGTTATTTAAAAATAATATCGTCTAAATGTCGTCCTTCTACACGTGCACACTCCTCGAAACGGAGCCTCGTGTTTTGTATCACTCGGCCGCAGCATATCCTGCGAAATGTTGCTGATTTCACTAATGATATATTTTTTTAAATCACCTACCTATAAACCGTGGGTTATTATTATAAACTCTGCTTTTTCGAAACTTTTGCACCCATGATCGAATCGAATTTATACTCGGCCCGTTACTTACACGACGAATATTGAAATGTAAATGTAAACAAAATTGTCGGCGTGCAATAACTAACGAATCATTAGCTTTTTTAATTTTATAATTGACTTTGAAAACAGAAGTCTGCCACCGGACACCCTGTATATATCGTCGCTTGGTACCCACAATCACAAGCCTTAATTGGGCTTACCGTGGGACTAGGTCGATTTGTGTAAGATGTCACAAGATATTTATTTATTTTAATTATATTTCCCAGGTATACATATTCGTCAACAACTTCGAGTGTAGAGTTTCTAACTTTCACTGGAGTTGGTATCACACGGACGTTCGACATGATCTTCGTTTTGTCCATGTTCATCTTAAGACCAACATCTTCAGAGACTCTACTGAGATCATCGAGCATAGTACTTAAGATGGAGCGACGACCTTGTAAAGGTTGCGGGTGTCCAATGGATGCGGACAGCTCACGACCGATCTTTGTGGAACTCTCTGGGGGAGGCCTATGTCCAGCAGTGGACGTCAATTGGCTGATGATGATGATGATGATGAATTATATTTCTACTAACACACACAACGAAACAACAAAATCCTAATCATAGACAGTACACCGTTGGAAATTCGCTACAACTTACATAAAAATAATCATGAAAAATGTTCACGTTCACAACATTGCGGCCTCAGTATTTCTGGATTATGAGATTCTAACCAAGAAACACTGGCTATGCAAAGCATAAATTTCACCGCAGTAGCGTTAAACACGGAAACGTGACCGGGCGGGCGGTAATCGCCAGCACTTGGGCTAAGGGCCCTACACTAAAGCTCCGTAATACACGGGCTGTGCTCGAGCGACAGCGGAAAGCGGAGCGGAAATGCAGTCTAACAAAACTTGTGATGATTATTTTTTTAAACTAACATGGTTATTTACACTATATTATTAGTAAAACTTAAAACGGGATATTTACCTTGTAAATTGCAATTCATCAAGCATGCAATTAAATATTGTCCTTACGTTTGTTAAATAAAATAGACTCTTTTAGGGCGCAGTAACTCACTGGGATGGCAATGGATTTCACAACACTTTTCAGGCCTAGACCTGCAAAGTAACTTTTTTTTTAATTCCGACAACATTGTAATTATTATTTTTTTAGTACAGATAGTGTACTTTTTAGGCTCTAGTGCGAGAAATGGGTCATTTTACGTCAGGTCCAAAACTTCGGAGGGCCATCTGTACTAAAAAACGTCGTACGAGACACGTGCAAAAACGAAATTCATAACTCGTGTCGATTTAAAACACTCCCTATTTGTCGTGTTTTAAAACATCGCCACTCGTTTCGAATTTCCTGTTTTTCGCACTTGTGTCGTAATGTTCTTTTTTGTATTTCTTTGTATGTTTGAGAAAAGCACTATACATGCCTCGGCGTGAAAACGGATTCCCGGCCTCGTTACCTATCCGGCCTCGCTCGCACGCTCGCTCTGCCAACTCGGTCGGAAATCCTCATTTTCCCGGCTTCTGATGTATGTACTATTATTGAGCAGCTGCCATCCATCTTCACAAAGTAACTAACAGTTACTTCTTCAAGATGGCATTTGCAACAGCGTCGAAATATCGGAAGCTCAATACTTGCAATTTACATGCTAAATATCCCGTTTTAAGTACTAATAATAGTGATGATCTGTTCAATAGCCAATTCAGTATTATATTCTTCACATGAGCCTCTCTCAGTCCACTGCTGGCCGTAGGCCTCTCCTATTAATTATGAGTATGAATGCATTAGGAGGCACGATGTCCATAATCGCCGCGCAATGGCGCTAGTAGTAGTGTGTCCAATATTATGATGATGATGCTGTCCATCATCAATTTTCAGTTATACTTTAATCCCTTAGTCGATTTCTTAGGACACCCACGGGAAGATTTGGGGTGGTGACAATTGTAATCTTACTGCCGTCACCACGCAGCAAATCGTATTCTTACTAGCGGATAACATTGCTCTCTACATTGCGACACCGAGTAACGCCCTCTATGTGAATCGCCTACACTACTTTGCTTCGGCTGATAATGTTGTGGAGTACATCCGCAAGGGGACAGGCTACTCGTTGGCACACCTGAGGCCCTATCGCGAACCACGAACCAAGTATTGCCTCTCTGACACACTTAAGTACGAATTCACAAGGGCGAGAGAGAGGAAACACTACTATTTCGAGGATTTTTATCTCTGTCACTCCAACGAAGTCGTTATTCGAATGACAGAAACAAAACCTTTCGCAGCTATCTACCAAATACTTTTAAGGTAGCAAATAAAAACAATCGATTTATTTTTATAAGGGTCTTTGTCAGTCGGAAAAACAAAAGTTGTCCACTCGGTGGTCAAAATTAACAGCTTTTATAAGTCTACGAGTATGCTATGATTTTATAACGTAGGGTTGTAGAACGGGGAACCTCCTTAACTTTATGTATGTCCACCGAAAAGACGATAACCTAAGTCTGACAATGACGCATAAGTTTTATGACATAACAAGACGTGGCCTTAGCAGGAGAGGTTGCATGTTGCGTCTGGCATCGCGAGCAGATCCTCCGGCGTGTTTGCATGGAAGCCTGTTACATGTCGAGAATAATGCACATTTGCTTGTGCATGCCCCTATCAACTTTTATTGCGGTATCGGAGACCGACATAAGAGGGGTTACTGCATACCATACTCGTATGCTACAATGATGTTAATAACTTTATTAAGTTTTATATAATACTTTTCGGTCATTTACATCGAAAGCTTACAAACTTATCGGGGTAAAGGGATGCTCTATATTACTTTTCTAACTTCTAAACTTATTAAGCTAATATATCTCTCAAAAGAAGATTATTTTATATTTAATTGAAGAAAAACATTGTAGATCTAACTCCTGTCCCTAGAGAGGCGTGTAGCTCTAAGTCAACGACGCCACATTAAAGCATTAAGTACTTAGAAGGATATTATAACAAAACTATAGGTAAATGTATAGGTAGGTATCATTGGTTTGACAAACAAACAATTTTGTAAAACATCTCCAATTGCTTTCATTAAAAAAAAATGTTGATTTTTTTAAATATTAACACTACTAATTATGTTAATAATAATTTAAACAGTAAATGCCTTAAACCAAAAAAAAATACCAAAGTTGATCAACGCCGGAGGTGGGGCCACCATCGATAAACTTCAGTATTCTTTATTACTATATTATGATATCTAATATTCATAAAATACGTCATAATATATCAAAGAAAAAGACCAAGCACACCAACGTTCGAGATGGGTTTTATCAAAACATATTTACAAACCATAAAAAGGCAAATAACAATTACATTCAATCCAACAGTCTTGACAAGTATTAGCAAACGTTTCTTTAGAAAACCTCTTCTTTCACTCTCATTTTGCGGGTGTCGAGAAAAGACAATCACCAATGATACCAACAACAACAAAGAAGTATCTATGAAAGAAGCCTATCATCACCGCAAAACGACGTAACTGCCAGTACATGTGTACTAAGATCAGCCATTTTGTGGAAGAGTGAATGAATGAACGGAGCGAGCGGAAGAACGAATGAACGAGTGGCGACGAGGGCTGCATAGCAATGCGTACTTCACTGCGTTTATGTGGGTTGAGATTTCAATATTCAATTTTTCTCCGTTAAGTGAATATAGGGGTTCAGGATACTTTCCTGTAACGTATTTTAACATTTATAGTACATTGTGCATCAAGGGAGGTAAGTACGGAATTACTAACGAGAGTGTTAGAAGCCCGACGCCGTAGGCGGAGGGCTTTTAATGACTCGAGTTAGTATTCCGCTTACCGACCGTGATGCATACAATGTTTTTCATCACACTTGCCCACAAAAAAATAAGTTTTAAGACTAAATATGATTAAATGACGTACTGACATTTCTATTACTCCCTAGGGAATTTCACTTTTCTATTACTCCCGCTACGCATGCAAGTAATGGCGCGCTTAGACAGCAAGTGTGATGAAAAGGTTTTTTATAGCTGTTTTTGTAAGATTTTAAGTTTTTAAGCAGTGTAGACAGTTAGGTTATTTGCACACACCTACATTGCTTTAATATTGTTGTTTCTAGTAGTAACAATAATAAATATTAGTAAATGTAACAAAACTTCAATTTTATGCTTTGTATTAACAATGAAAAGTTAAGAAGGTATGGAAATCAATATAAGTGGCATATTTAAGTAATTACTTACTTTACCAGACCTAACAATGGCTCACACGAAATTCATAATTCTTATAGTTGCGTTAGTTTTGATAATTTCGAAATTATAATATTTAAGTAACTTTGCCTGTTTTACTAACATTTATCTTTTAATGAACCCAGGTACCGTACGTAGCTACTCTTAGTTATTTTCACATGTACAGTCAAAGACAAAATAAGGAATACACAATAATGTTCAGAAATATGTCCCAGTGCACTCTAATTCCGTGTAATAAGCACGTCGCGTCGTAACATATTTATGAGCGGATTCTTTCGATACTTATCTTTGCACTTGACTGTACCTACTTATCTGCCGGCTAATTGACAATATAAAAATGAATTTGTAGGACATTCCGTGACTGTTAAACTCTGGCAAAACTACACAAAGAAAATGTAAACAGGTAAAAATGAACCATGGTCATTACGACAAAGGCTCTCAAAGTAAAAACAAGTAAACATCACCTTTTACCTAATTTCATTACCATGTCCAACATAATTATGCCGGCAATGAGCCAATCAGGTCGGCCCACGTGCGGTAAATACTTATTGCCTCACCTGATTTGTACGGTTAATTATGGGAAGGGTTTAGGCAAAAGGAAACATAGCGAAAAAAGTAGCTAAGAACTCAAAAACATTAAGTAAAAAAATATCATATCGTGCGACATTTTTACACCAATCAACATAGTCCCACGACAAAATCAAGTGTTGTGGGGATTAAGTTACGATCGATATAATAAATCGATTATTAGTTACATGTAAAATATGTAAATACTTAAATCTTAAAGCATCAAGTCCGGTATTTGTACGTTTTTTGTTAGACTGTACAATAAAGTTCAAATATATAATTATAAACACATAGAAATAGGGGCGCAATGGGTCGATGTGTATCCGTACGGGCCCCATCAAAAAGATAAGATAAGATGAATACAAGGTAAATAACAAATATTTTTGGACATCTTTACACAAATCAACCTAGTCCCACGGTAAGCTCAATTAAGGCTTGTGATGTGGGTACCACGCGATGATATATATAATAGATAGATACATATAGATACTTAAATACATAGACAGCCATGACCAAGGAACAAATATTTGTGATAAATAAATACACAAATAATGCCCTCGCCGGATTCGAACCCGGAACCTCCAGCTTCGTAGGCAGGGTCACTACCAACTAGGCTACGGAAGCTGACAATATGCAAATGTTTTTTGATAAATACACAAAAAAGTCCTCACCGGGATGCCACCCTGGGACCTCAAGCTTGTAAAGGTTTACTTTCTATCCAGGATGCTTAGCCAAGTTGCCAATCGCTAACGCTTACTAGCGTTTCGTACTTTGGTTGTCACTGCGACGATTCTTCAGCTCTACAATAACAATTCCTATGTATGATGAAATTGTAACGGTCATCAATCATCATTTATCGTTAGCACCACTTGTTGAATTTCTACTTCTACTTTTCTATCGATCGGAGCGGTTTTAATACCTACAGTTAAATAAACAGTAATAATAATTAAACAGATTATGATAAAATTGATAACATTATTCAGTTATTTTCACTCTAATCTTTACAATTTTGTACAGTTCGTCTGCCAAGCACTGCTCTTTTTCTCTCAACACTCAAAGGTTAGCTGGAAGAGATCCCTTGCAGGGATAATCTCGTCTTTGTACGATTGTCTTGTGTTTTTTGTACTTTTCTATAATTGTTGTACAATAAAATGTTTTACTACTACTATTAAACAGTACATTACAGTACCTACACGTATAAAACAGAGTTGTATTGTTAATTTTAGTTTAATCTAAAACGTTTTACTAAATTTTCAGATGTTTACAATCACATAATACATTAATGTAGCTGATTATGTAATATTAAATATGTACATGCCTACTAACGTGATTCTGTTAATATTTTGCTCATATGTTAAGAAAATGTATGCTATAAAAAACACCATAAAATGCAAGCATGCTTTCCAACTCACCTGATCGCCGTCTCGCACCGTCCGTAAATATTTACTTTCCGTGCACCTCCCAACCGGCCAGAAAGTGCAACATTACCGGCCTTATAACAAAGGAGTAAAGTTCATTATTATCTGCCGGTTTCACTGTATAAGTCCATCGACACCGCTGTTGTTTGTGTTGTTTAAATGCCGGTTAACTGTTTAACGATAGTCGATATTTTTAACGCACGTTTTATTATTATTATACTAAGCTTACGCTTTTAAATTAGAAATATAATCCTACGTATGAAATCCCTATATGATCTATAAAATAGTAATCAGCGCTCTTACTCGGAAATAATCGTAAAATCACTGCCTTATGCCATCGTAATATATAAAATACTAATCTACTCTAATCTTACACTTAAGTTCGTTCGTAAGTAATCGTTAATATCCTTTAATATCGCAATAAAAGCTACAATCGTTGAACAGAAGAATCGCGCTCATTCACATTTGCGTTACGCGGTCGCGTAATACAATCATAAAACAACAAATCGTGTCGTTTATTAGTAAAGAAGTCGAAAGTTCATTCACACTCGCGGAACATCGTCGCTTAAAGATACAATCGTGAAACAAAGATCGTATCATATAAGAATTACAATAGTTGAGTCCAAAGTTCATTCACTCGCGGGACATTGTCGCGTGATACAATCGTAAAACAAGATCGTGTCGTTCATAAGTTACATTAGAAGAAGAAAGTTCATTGACGCTCGCGATATTTGGCGTAGGGCGGGCGGTCGCCGCGGTGGCCGGCGAGCGAATGAGCTGGGCGGCCGAGTCTAGGGCGGATATTCGCAAAGCTTTCAGACAGGGCAGTAGCCGTACCATGAATTCGCAAGTAACGTTTATGTTAGCGTTTATTAGATACGTAAACTAGTCTGTCAGGCTCGCTCCAATACAATACGAGCGTGGTAGATTGCTTTATGTATCGAGTGGATACTATAGTAACCGCTTGAAAGCGCTTGTGGCCTAGCGGTAAAACGCACTGCTACGCAGGGGTCGTGAGTTCGATCCCTCGTACCAATGAGTTTTAAAAAAATATATGTACGAAATATCATTCGATATTCACAAGTGCTTTACGGTGAAGGAAAACATCGTGAGGAAATCTGCATACACCTGCGAAGAAATTCAAGGGTATGTGAAGTCCTCAACATATTGGGTCAGCGTTGGGACCGCGCAAAATAGGCACGTTTGATGTCGAGTTGCGAAAAAAATGGCCAGAATACAATACAATACAATAAGTAACCGCTAGTTGCCAACTCTTGGCATGCCTACAGAAGTCTGTAGTTGTGAATCGGCGGGATCAGTGCTTGATAATGGAAACCTAGGCCCTCCGAAACATGTTAACCATGAGTTATATCTATTAATTACATTGTAGTGTTAATATTCCTCACGATAGTTTGAATTTATTGGATATATCTACCTGTTGTAAAGCCTTCCGCAAGGTGTCAGCAATATTTATATTACAGCGCAGTCAGTACAGCCATTATTATAGGTAACCAGAAAGATAATCGATAAAAAACTATGGTAAAAGAAAATTACTTGCTCACCAGTTCGTCTTTGTAAAATAGTTTCCCTAGCAGCTTTAGTTTCATTATTATATTAGATGTTACGAAATGCTATGTTTAGCTGCAAAAGCGCTTACAAAATTTTGAAGATCATAGTATGGTAGTGAATATATTCGGCTTATTCTACTCTATATTAATTGAAACATTCACGATTATCACTCATAGTTTAACGATAAAGTGCGACCACGGATGTAACGTCATGCACAAAAGTCAGGATAAATACATATAAATGTAAGTTTACGCGATTATTTTACTCTTTTTAAAACACATCCCCATAATGAGGGTTTTCTGAAATGACGTTCACCAGGGCGGCAGCACTGAGGCGTCAGGTCCAGAAACTTGTCTAAATTCTCAGAGCGCCTATAGTTTAGTGTTTAAATGTTATGTATGAGTTAATAAAATTATATAAAAAAATAAAAATACCTCCTAGTATTTTTTTCTTTCGAGTTAGATAATTGTGTTTCTTAGTGGGACCTTACGGCTAAGTGGCGCCAACTAGTGGTTTACGTTTTCGAGAAAACCCTCATTATATTGCATAACCAAGCAAATCAATAAAAGCAGTAAATATAATTTAATAGAATCGGAAGCCTTAACGAATGGCGTTAGGAAGGAATAATGGATTTGCTGGAGTCATCCCAGATTTACGGTCTGGCAGAAAGTCAAAATCCGACCCAATATTGGTTTATTATTATACTAGCGAGAGCGACCCGCCCCGGCTTCGCACGGGTACTATACCTACATAAAAACCTTCCTCTTGAATTACTCTATCTATTAAAAATCTCATCAAAATCCGTTGCGTAGTTTAAAGATTTAAGCGTACAAAGGGACATAGGGACAGAAAAAGTGACTTTATTTTATACTATGTAGTGATACCACAGAATTAGATTTGGATAGAAGAAACAAGTTCATTCGTTTGTATGGCGGCCGAGCGTGTCAGGTTTTGTACTGAAGTTGTTACTTGCCTATAGTTTTAAATATGTCTCAGCCCTTGAGTATTCATATTTTTTTGTGTTGTTGCAATTAATATTACTTAAGGAGGCATTATTAATGCTTTTGTTCACTTCAACTTACAAAATTTGACGCCCGAAAGCTGCAAGCTTCGATTAAAGACGGACAACTCTGTGGATTTCACTGAGTTCATTTGACACGCTAAGTAGATACGTTTGCTTGATCTATGGTATATACTTGTAGGTATGATCTGTGAGTGATACCTATGTATTGTAGGTACTGATCGAGACAGCTCTTGCGAAGAGATTAGCTACGATAAACGTATTTTAGACTACTTCTAGTCGAGCTGTCATGGTGCCCAAAAATATCTGAACATGCACTCTAAAGGTGCATTTAGACCATACGAGCATTCGCTCATTCTATCCCCCACTCTACGAAATCAACGAATTTCGACGAATCACGTTTTGTGTAATGAACGAATTTCATAGAGTGGGGATGGAATGAGCAAATGCTCGTTTGGTCTAAATGCACCTTAACGTCATGAAAATAGAGGCGTGCTCAGATATTTGTGAGCACCCTGACCGCTCCAATATATCTGACGGTGACTGTGCAACAGGGTGCGACAGTTTACACAAATAACTAATTTATATCAACACATTAAGTCGTGTACCTATCTATATGCTAAAGGTGGATTTTTGTCTGAAATTCTACAGTATTCATCATCATTTTAGCTAAGGTCATTTCGAAAAAGACCGTCTATCAGGAAAATCCGTCTACCAACTGATTTCCACCCCTAACTCAACGATGTAAGACGCATATGACGGACTTTCCTTACAAATAAAATATGCCGGACTTACCCACACTGACCTTATAAGTAGACCCCGGATTGTTGTGGCAGTGACGTTACAATAGAGTGATTTGGGGAGTTAATGGAATGGTACAACAAAATAATACGTAAATTATAAGATAAGATAAAAATGTATATTTATTTTACCGGAGAAAAATATAATTTCATTTATTATACGTAATTTAATAAATTTCAATAAAATCACAATATTTATTTTTTCCAGTGAATTGATCAATATTGTTTTTTATATAAATTTACTAGTTTTCAACAAAAATCTGAACAATTATAATCATTTCATTCCAATCATTCAGAAAATGGAACATACAAAAATATTAGAATTAACTTTATATGCATAATCAATGTATGCAAACTATGCAGACCTATATAAAGTTTGACCTTAGATATAAACTGTTTTCTTTATTTACAACTGAACGTCAAATTCATTTACATTTGTCATTTCCTAAATTATCTTATCTTATAATTTATGTATCATTTTGTTCTACCGTTCCATTTACTCCCCAAATCACCCTATTGTGACGTCACCGCACAACAATCCGGGGTCTAATACTTATAAGACGTCCATTGTTAACATAGGCCTCCCCTTTTAACCTCCACATACACTGGTTAAAAGCGACCTGCCTCGAGCATCTCCCGGCGCGGCGATCTTCATAATCTTCTGTCCATCTAAAGGTGGATTTACACCAAACGTCATTCTATCCCCCACTCTACGAAATCAACGAATTTCGACGGATTACGTTTAGTGTAACGAACGAATTTCATAGTGGGGATAGAATGAGCATTCGGTCGTTTGTTGTAAATCCACCTTTACGATAAATATGAACGAATATGGCGCATGCCCGCACACTTGGCTTATTAACTACCAACTTTTACGACAACCATATATTATTGAAGACAAGTACAAATCACTGCCCCATTGAATAAAACACTAAAACTCACATTGACACGTTTTTATGGGTTTCTAATGACGTCTAAATAAATGCAGTAACTGTCCCCTGTATTTAAAAACCCAATAGAAAAATGTCGCAAGTAAAAGTATCTACAAAACAAATGCGTCTTTTTATCTAATATACAATTCATCTACTGGTCGTTAAATGTTAGAAAGTAATAAAAATATGCTCGTAAAAAAGGGTCGTAAGTGATGCAAATGTTGCATGACAGATTGTCGTTCTAAATAAGTGGGTTAAAGAGTCGTGGGGGTCCAATTATGAGTACGAATTGGAAATAAAAATAACCCCTCGGTATGTCGTAAAGTTAATGGGCGGAAAATAGCAGTTCGTAAAGTTTATGAGTATGTAATAGTGTAAACAAACAACAATATTATTGAGGTCTATTTCACAAATCATTTTAACCTTTTTTATATTTTTAAAATAAAAAGCAAGGAATTTACCAAACCGCCAGTTGTGACCAATTATTTTTATGCGGTTTAATTTATGTGATGATTTATTTTAATTTTTGGTCGTGGTACCTAATAAAGAAATTACTTATCCTTTAATTCGACACAAAGAACGTGTATAGTCTTAGTGATTTTGTTGCCTTAGCGTGAACTTTTAAATTCTTAAATTTCAGGCATATATCGCGTCGATGAAATAAAATTATAATTTTAATTTAATAATAACCCTACTGATGGCTCATTTTCTAAAGAAAACAAAGCAACAATAATCATTTTTATTTCTCATGATTTGTGCGTGAGGAACCCTGAAACTTGCAACATTTTTAAACTCAACAGTCAGTGCCCCTCCAAATGTAATCACAGTCGTAAATGTTTTATTCGCCATAAACCGAGGGATTGAGTGCGTGCACGCAAGAGTACTTCAACGGACAATACTTATGTAAGTACAGATTTGTAGATTCATAAAATGTTGTAGGTACAGCAAGTAGGTAGAAAAAAAACTACGCCTCGTTCTGTAAAAAAATACCTACCTATGTATTCGATCTCTAGGTAATTATTGTGACCAGATTATGAGAACAAGAATATATCAAAATATACGATGACTGTAATATAGGAACATTTATCCAGAAAAATGCGAATGTTAATGGTAAATTACTTTCCAATTTAATTGTAACTATAGCGGAATCCCGACCTTCTTATATAGGAATAGAGCGCATATGTATATTTTTATTGTACCTACGTACTATTTAAGAGCGTTTTTATAAAAGCCTGTACCGATAAAATGCTGTAAATTTCAAATAATAAAATCGGATCGATATCATTAAGTAGCTATAATTTCAAGCTTTGGAA
>JALPQI010006257.1:0-61538 GCA_025490895.1 Thaumatotibia leucotreta
AGGAGTGGGGTCTACGGGGGAAAAAAAATTACCCCGTGGTCCCCCGTGGTACAAAAGCCGTGGTACCACGGTTAAAACACGAAAACGTCGAATTACTGGACCATCCTCCGTACAGCCCCGACCTAAGTCCCAACGATTTTTTTACTTTCCCGAAAATAAAGAATCGGTTGCGTGGTCAGCGTTTTCAGACCGCGGAAGAAGCAGTCGACGCTTATAAAATGGCCATTTTATCAACCCCCACTTCAGACTTCAATAACTGTTTTAAAAACTGGTTTCAGAGAATGAAAAAGTGTATTAAACACAAAGGAGAATACTTTGAAAAACAATAAAAGTACTTTTATTTCATTAAAATGCGTATTTTTTCCGATTTCCGAAACTTTCAGGGCAACCTACGTACGTAATGTTTACGAATACCTCATCATTTTTTATAATTGTGTTAGCGACGGTACACGTCTAAATGTACGCGATGGGTGACACACAGATAGGAATCGATTTTTGGTTTTGACATTAAAGCCCCGGGTTTTACGTATTATTATGGAAAATGGCTCGAATTAGCTTACTGTATTATTACTGTATTATTAATATTTATAATATTACAAGTTACCTAAATATTTAAATTAGTATTATGTAACTACGGGATGTAGTTAAATTTGTGTAATATACGCGATATAATTAGTTCAAACAGTTTTGTAAAATTATTGTTTTAGAATTTTTACCAACGTGAGACTCAAGCATATTAAAATATAATCGAACCGGGCTACCCACGTAGTAAAGTCGATGATTGTTCGACATATTTCGACCCATTAATGACGAGGACCCTCTTAATGGGTCGAAACATGTCGAGCGATCATCGACTTAAATACGTGATTAACCCGGTTAGATAATATTTTAAAAGTTGATTGTACTAAAAGCTACATTTCAATAATAATATCACGACCCTGTACCCTGAGCCCTGAGCTAGAAAACCAAATATTACTGAACGCTTTTGATGAAATGCAATGCACACCAAAATAGCTGTGTTCACTTATTTCTGAGCGTCTTAACCACTCCAATACATATCATCATCATCATATCAGCCGAAAGACGTCCACTGCTGAACAAGGGCCTCCAAATATTGCCACAATGACCGGTCCTGCGCCATCCGCATCCAACGGACTCCTGCGACCTTCACCAGGTCATCACTAATGCAGCCATCCGCAGCAGAACTAAAGTAACCGACATAACTCTCCGAATCGCTAAACCAATATATACAGAGTGTATGCCTAATACGGGGGAAAATCTTAACGGGGGTTAGTTTAGGATATAATAAGTACATTTAGATAACATTTACTTAAAATTAGAGCATCAAAATTATTCTTACACGATAATTTTTACTTAAAATTAAAGCAACAAAATTATCCTTACAAAGTAATCCGGCGCGCAATGTAGAGCAACACACTAAAGTTAAACGCTTTTTGACAGCTAATTTCAAAAGCAGAAGACATAACAGCAATATTAACAAATATTCGTATGTAGGTACTTACATTGCTGCTCCGAAAATCTTAAGAAATGTTCTATAAGATCATAATTAAGTGTTACTTAAAAGAAACTCGTAACCCATCATTACACTAATGAATCCCATGTCTGGTTCAATCCATCGCCCTTATTAGATTTACACACGGTATATCCAGTTGAAATTGCGATTGATATAATCTTAGCAATTCGTCTGGCTCTGGTAACTTCCCGTCCAATTCGGAGACGGGACGAAATCAGTACTAAAGTTAATCTGTAACCACAGAAAGGGTGGGTAGAGAGGTACAGTAAGCGTACCTTTTTGACTTTTATTGTCATAGTGAAAAGAGCGAAAAACGTACATGAATCGGTTTTCTTGACTGTACGCGGGGTGGTGTCAACTCCTTGTGGCAAAATGTCGATATGTTACTTTTACGAATTCTTATTTCGCGTGGAATCCGAAATTTCGATTTCCAATGAATGAATAACATATTGATACTTCCAGGAATACTACATAGGTGCTTTATATTTTAATAAGTTATGGGACTCATAAGCGTGCACTTATGTTTATTAATTGGGTCAATCAACTTTTTTCATGCAGTTTACTTGTTTAGTGCATACTTAATGATTGTGCAAAGTTTGTGCAAACGGGAAGTTCAAGTCCACTACTTAATTTTTATAGTCGCAAATCAGGTGTCTATAATTTAATTAATGAGAATAACACGACGAATAACACATATAAAATCGTTATGTATGGAATATTGTGTAGGCAGACAATGATATGACGTATCCAATTCGAGGTTTCATTCACCAGCTCATAAATCATTGTCTAAATTGAATTACGAATGAGCGTTCAGAATTGGCGCCAAAATCTATTCGGATGACTTAGCCCATAAATGATTAAGGCAAGACAGGGAACTAATATACATAATGGATAAAATACACCTTTGATGATTCATTATTTTCCTAACCAGCTAATCAGTTTTGTTGGTAGATCGTAAATAGTTACTCTTTGTCCAATTCTTATAACACTGACCTCCCTATAACACTGTCTTTTTGTATTTTTTCTTATAATAATATATAAACATAACAAGATTTCATCCAATCACAGCAAACATCTACCTCAGGTTTTTTCAATAAGCCGTAGTACTTTTTTTTTTAATACCACGTCGGTGGCAAACAAGCATACGGCCCGCCTGATTGAAAGCAGTCACCGTAGCCTATGGGTGCCTGCAACCCCAGGGGTGTCACATGCGCGTTGCCGACCCAATAAAAACTTGTACACTCCTCTTTTGAAGAACCCCATACTTAGTCCAACGGGAAAACCTCGGCAGAGAGCTCATTCCACAGACGGACCGTCCATAACGTCATCCGCCACAGGTATCGTCAAAGATAAATAAAACATTTATATAAAACATTTATATTAACAATTAGCTTGAGCTCAAACGTCCTCAAAATACCCACTGCATGCCCACGTTGCATAGCCAGGGAAATATTTATTAATTGTTTCTCTGACTGTGGTCATCAATATTTTTTTCTTCCTTTTCTTTCAAAATATCGTATTTTGCCAAACGGATTATGCCTTCTCAGGAACCAACTAAATCGATCTGCATTTGCTATGCACCCTAGCAATAAAAGGACCCCATATGCCGCATCCACAGAACACACCTAATGTCCTGTGAGATTGCTGGATTAATAAGATATTGTTCCCTGTTTTATCGCTAACAAGGAATCTGATGTAATGCGCTTACAAATCAAGTCCATTTTCTCGTAAAGCTTTCTATAGTGTGTAAGGGTCACATAGAAAATATAGAAATTAGAATAGAAGAGCATTTTTTTTTAAATATTAGGTGTCATATAACAAAGAAAAAATAGGTACTACGGAAAAAAATACAAGCCAAAAATTATTAAAACAAGTTGAGTTATTCTACAAAATAAGAAAAGCTTTTTATTTTGTCTATTTTCATAATGTTATATTTACGGGTACATTTTGGGTTATTTCTACCCAGAATGACGAGCTCTTTCGAACCCAAAAGGGAAAAAAATGTCCCAAAATTTTATTGTCTAGTATTTCTACATTGCAAATAAAATTTACGACAACAGGAGCACCTCTTCTCTTTTTATCTACATTATATCGTATACGATTGTATTTTTTTTGCGAATAAGTTCAAATTTTAGAAGTAGGTTCTCAGTTGATAATAACAGTAGCTAGTAGGTACATATTTAAAAAAATGCTGAAACTTCTTAAAACTGTCTAGGGGACTTATTTTCAGTCCCAAAATCTCTCACAACGGGAATGCTCTGTCTTGGGTAACCTGTATAACAAAACTGTATGTTAAAAACTGTTTACAATTTAAATTGGAAATAAACATATTTCCAATTTAAGTACATACAATATTACTGAAGCTGGGTCACAATCTCTAATTTTTGAGATAATTCTAACGGATGTATAATAGGATCTAGAATCCTCTTCATTTCTGCAAGTTTATCGTGGATTATTCTAGTGTGCACCAGAGACTATACTTAGCAGAGCAGAATATAGACTAGTGACGTACAGCGAATTCACCAAAATCCAAAAAACACTCGATTAACTTTGAAGACATGTTCAATACCATTCGTCTGTAGAATCCAAAAAAAAGTAAACAAAATTTGTTTACTTTTTTTTGGATTCTATACTATGACGTTTCAAAGACGTCATCCATATTTAATATGGATGACGTCTTTGAAACGTCATACTTGTATCGTGAAACACGTTCGTATAATATACAGGGTGTTTGGTTAGCGGTGTCGGAGCTTTTAAGGGCTTAAACTACAATCAATTTCATCGATAAATTACCAAACAATTTTTATTTTGTGCCAACGATAATTAAATGGCGGCCATTTTAAAATTTCAAACAGACGAATACGGGCGCACGTGATATTTCTGGAATTATACGTTTGTTATCGGTCATATCCTTGCAAAAAAAATCTCGTTAGAGAGCTCATTAGATAGGCAAACTAATTAAGCTAATCATTTGACTCAACTATTTGAAGAACAAGGCTACGAATTTTTTTTAATTAAAAATAGTAAAAAATTCACCTTAATTTTTCAATTAATTTATTTTGCATGAAAACTAGGTCGTTAAGATAGGTTTTTGGTGTTGTTATTTGTTAGTACAGGATGTTAGCTAAAACACAACACCATAATTACAGTTATACCTTAAGTACTTTAGGAATTAGAAGTGCTCAAACATGCACTGGATGGATGGAAGGCGGCCACTTCACTAGTCAGTACACTGCTGACATTCATTTGTTTATGGATTTTGCATCGGGAACGCTAAATGCAGCTGTTTTGGTGTATGTTTGAGCACTTGTAATTCCTAAAGTACTTAAGGTATAACTATAATTAGGGTGTTATTTTTTAGCCAACATACTGTACTAATAAATAACCACACCAAAAGCCTATCTTAACGACCTAGTTTTCATGCAAAATTAAATTAATTGAAAAATTAAGGTGAATTTTTAACTATTTTAATTAAAAAAAAATTTTTTTAGCCTTATTGTTCAAATAGTTGAGTCAAATGATTAGCTTAATTAGTTTGCTTATCCAATGAGCTCTCTGACGAGATTTTTTTTCAGGGATAGGACCGATAACAAACGTATAATTCCAGAAATATCACGTGCGCCCGTATTCGTCTGTTTGAAATCTTAAAATGGTCGCCATTTAATTATGGTTGGCACAAAAAAAAATTGTATGGTAATTTATCGATAAAATTGATTGTAGTTTAAGCCCTTAAAAGCTCCGACACCGCTAACCAAACACCCTGTATATATTTTTACGTTAATACTGATAAATATCAATCATTTTAACTAAAAATACAGGGTGTTTGGTTAGCGGTGTCGGAGCTTTTAAGGGCTTAAACTACAATCAATTTCATCTATAAATTACCAAACATTTTTTTTTTGTGCCAACGATAATTTAAATGGCGGCCATTTTAAAATTTCAAACAGACGAATACGGGCGCACGTGATATTTCTGGAATTATACGTTTGTTATCGGTCCTATCCCTGCAAAAAAAATCTCTTTAGTGAGCTCATTAGATAAGCAAACTAATTAAGCTAATCATTTTGACTCAACTATTTGAACAATAAGGCTAAAAATTTTTTTTTTTATTAAAAATAGTAAAAAATTCATCTTCATTTTTCAATAAATTTAATTTTGCATGAAAACTAGGTCATTAAGATAGGTTTTTGGTGTTGTTATTTGTTAGTACAGGATGTTAGCTAAAACAGAACACGATAATTACAGTTATACCTTAAGTACTTTAGGAATTAGAAGTGCTCAAACATGCACTGGATGGATGGAAGGCGGCCACTTCACTAGTCAGTACACTGCTGACATTCATTTGCATCGGGAACGCTAAATGCAGCTGTTTTGGCGTATGTTTAAGCATTAAGTATGGTGTTATTTTTTAGCTAACATAATGTACTAATAAATAACAACACCAAAAACCTATTCTATTGACCTAGTTTTCATGCAAAATTAAATTAATTGAAAAATTAAGGTGAATTTTTTACTGTTTTTAATTAAAAAAAAATTTTAGACTTGTTTTTCAAATAGTTGAGTCAAATAATTTGCTTATTAGTTTGCTTATCTAATGAGCTCTCTAACGAGATTTTTTTTGCAGAGATAGGACTGATAACAAACGTATAATTCCAGAAATATCACGTGCGCCCGTATTCGTCTGTTTGAAATTTTATAATGGCCGCCATTCAATTATCATTGGCACAAAAAAAAATGTATGGTAATTTATCGATAAAATTGATTATAGTTTAAGCCCTTAAAAGCTCTGACACCGCTAACCAAACACCCTGTATATATGAAATTAAACTATGAAAATGGATTAACTCGTGTATATTAACTAATTTTAACTTCATTCCGACGTTTCGAACACTTTACAGGGTTCGTGGTCTGCGGATGACTGACAATGGAGGAAATTTGATAGATCTACCTCCATCAAAATAAGAAATAAAAGTACAAAACTACCCACCAAAGAAAAATATACTAAACCACAGACAATACATTTTAAGGGTGGATGAAGGTACATACTAAATTTGCAAATTAAGCTAGTTATTCATTACAAGTATTTTCAGAATGAAGACAAGAGACAAAATAAATAATCTACGCCGGTACTATCTCTACGCCACTGCCTGAGAAGTATTTCCTTCCTTTGTATGATTGTATTGTTAGGAAGGTATCCCAAAATTGGGACCGGCAAGAAACTCAGCGGGACAACTCTTTTCAAAAAACATTTGTAGTACATCGTAAGATCATCATGCATTAAACCGAAACATACAATTTTGATTCATAAGGAAATTTAAAATTATTTTGAAAATATTTTGCCAGTACTAAAAGGGGGGGGGGGGGGGTAGTCACCACTGCCAAATACATCAGCCTCACGGGTTATGTCTAGACTGTTCCTTTATCAGATGAACAACTGGATCCCAAGCTGGTGGTAGAGAAAAGCTTCTTTCTATTCTATTAAAGTTTGGATATTTCATTATCTCAATGGCCTCACGCAAACATTCTAAGTAAGTGCTTCGAGTCCGACTCGCACTTGGCCGGTTTTTTATTTTTTGTATGACTCGAAAGTGTCACGAACCATTGATTGATAGAATATGTGCCCATCATTATGCTGGACACAGACACGCTACTACCACCTACTGCCAAACCGCTTGCTCGGCGTGGTTATGGGCATTACCTCCTAATACCATACGTATAGTTAATAGGAAAGGCCTACGTTCAGCAGTTTAATGATACAGGTTGATGATGATGTGAATTTTTCTTTTGTTTTCTACTGCTGAATGGTATTTGTTGTCCCCAAATATTATTTGTCTAGTGTAAGGCCTTCCCACACCGCGTCTTCCGGTGCGCTTTTTAAGCCGCTCTGCAACTCAGCGTTAATTTAAGCTAAATGGCATGCATCAGCCTATGATATTCCACTGCAAGACGTAGGCCTCTCCTATTAACTATGCTATACGTATTAGGAGGTAAATGCCCATAATCGCCACGCTGGGCAAGCGGATTGGCGATCGCAATAATGTGCCCACTATGATGACGCTGCTGCCCATCATCAATCTTTTATCAAATACTTAATGGTCAGTAACACTTCAATCCCTTAGTCGACTCTTACGACACCCGCAGGAGTTGGGGTGGTGACAAATGTATTCTTACTGCTACTGCTGTCACTACACGGACCTAAAGGGCACCAAATTGAAATCCGAACCTATATCTTATTTTGCTCCCTTTTACTACTGCCGGAGGTTGTTTTACATTGGAGAGACACATAGTTTACGACCACGTGGCCGAAACCGAAAGTTATTCCGTAACACAATTGACCCGATCGTGATTTTTGTTTTTATTAAGGATTCTGACGCTTTATGCCAGGAACGCAGAATGTCAGATTAGCAGGATGCCAGATTCGCAAAAAGTCAGATTCTCAGAATGTCAGATTCGCAGAATGCCAGATTCGCAAAAAGTCAGATTCTCAGAATGTCAGATTCGCAGAATGCCAGATTCGCAAAATGTCAGTTTCTCATAAGGTCAGATTCGCATAATACCAGATTCGCCGGCTGCCAGATTCGCTTAACGACAGGTGGTTACTGTGGGAACTAGGCAGCGAAATATTATTAATACAGGGTGGATTTTCCGTTTGGTTCGGTCAGGGCAGCTATTAGATCCGGTGCTGCTACACAAGAATGGTCTTAAATGAACTGTCCTAACTTTTTAATTGATTACCATTGGCATTCACAGATTTTAGAAAAAACATACATGATGCGAGAAAAAGGTCACTATTTTAATTTTTGTTAGGTGCAAATTGATTTTATTTCTATTCAAGAATAGAAATAGAAACCTTTGACTGGTGACCGTTTTTTAGTAACATGTGTTTTTTTCCAAAATTTGTATACGGAAATCATAAGACCCAGACGTAAAATCCACCCTGCATATTTAATGGCAGAATAATGGCGTGTAAACACTTAAAGATTGCACTCTGTATAAATAATTGCACTTATTTTAAGATAACAACGAAGCGTATCGACTTTTAGTTAAGTGCAACATAACTTCACGTTAGGAAATACCATATGTACAGCATTTATCACCGCCATGAAATGTTGCAATTTGTATTTTCAAGTTATCTTCTAAAAGCTGAAAAAATCTGATATATGTATCCTTGGTCTTGTTGGGTAACAACTAACTAATATATCACAGGAAGTAAATTTGTGCAGTCAAATTGGACTCGAACCCAAATGGAGGCAATGTATAATTGGAAATAATGGCTTAGGACAAACTTTGTGGGTTCCGTCACCAAAGTATGACCCGGATCCTCGATAGGCCTTGATCACCCTCTTAGAGACTTTAGTATACAAAATGATGATTTTATCATCATCCTGATCTTCAATAAATTTTATACTTCTTACCATGTTCTCAGGCACTTTAGCATCTTTAAGTGATGAAATCTTCAGGGATTTGCAGCCCAAAAACTTTTTTCGGTGTCGGTACATTGTATCCCTCACTTGCTTAAAAGAAAAGTCGGTAAAGGATTAAGATCTATGCTGCTTTCCTCTTTCAGTGACTCGAATTTTGCTTTGAAAATATTTTGAGCCGAATCGAAATTTTGTGTTACAACGACCTTGCACTCGTATGTTGTAGCATAAATCTTGTTTTTTACAAAATCGGGTTGGCAGGTATGGACACTGCTTTTCACGATAAGTGTTTTCGCCGCATTTAATGTGATTGACGCATTACACCATTTCCTGTTAATGCACCTCCAATTAGAAGTGCCGTCTTTATTTTTTGCATTAAGATTATACCTATGTCCTCGGTGCAGCACTGTGGGATTACGTATTACCCTTCTGATTCTCCAAAAAGCACAATTCTTCGTCCATTTTAGTTACATAAGATTTTTAAATTATTTGATAATCGTCAAATAAAAAAATAGATAATCCACATTATTAGATTTTAAGAACTTTGACGTAATAAAGTGGCCAGTATGTAAGTATTATGTATGAATGTAAGTAGGTTGCACTTAACTAAAAGTCGATACGCTTCGTTGTTATCTTAAAATAAGTGCAATTATTTATACAGAGTGCAATCTTTAAGTGTTTACACGCCATTATTCTGCCATTAAATATGCAGGGTGGATTTTACGTCTGGGTCTTATGATTTCCGTATACAAATTTTGGAAAAAAACACATGTTACTAAAAAACGGTCACCAGTCAAATGTTTCTATTTCTATTCTTGAATAGAAATAAAATCAATTTGCACCTAACAAAAATTAAAATAGTGACCTTTTTCTCGCATCATGTATGTTTTTTCTAAAATCTGTGAATGCCAATGGTAATCAATTAAAAAGTTAGGACAGTTCATTTAAGACCATTCTTGCGTAGCAGCACCGGATCTAATAGCTGCCCTGACCGAACCAAACGGAAAATCCACCCTGTATTAATAATATTTCGCTGCCTAGTTCCCACAGTAACCACCTGTCGTTAAGCGAATCTGGCAGCCGGCGAATCTGGTATTATGCGAATCTGACCTTATGAGAAACTGAAATTTTGCGAATCTGGCATTCTGCGAATCTGACGTTCTGAGAATCTGACTTTTTGCGAATCTGGCATTCTGCGAATCTGACATTCTGAGAATCTGACTTTTTGCGAATCTGGCATCCTGCTAATCTGACATTCTGCGTTCCTGGCATAAAGCGTCAGAATCTTATTAAGACCTACGTACGTATTTTTCGGAATCGATCGTAATTGATGTAAGTTGTCCACAAATATTTATTTAGTCTAGTCTAAATGCCGCGGCCACTACATTCGATTAAGGCGACCGGCTTAAGGTGCGTTTAAACCAAAAGAGCATTCGCTGTTCTAGCGCCCGTTCTAGGAAATCAACCAATCACGTTTTGTGTACCGATCGAATTTCGTAGAGTGAGGTTAGAACAGCGAATGCTCTTTTAGTTTGAACGCACCTTTAGCGGAAAACCATACGTTCGAGAGGGAGTATCCATATCGGCATCCCGCTCCAACTCACGGATTAGCTCGCCGCTGGTCGCGTTAGAGTCTAAGCCCGGCCACGAAATTTGTCTAAGGCTTAGACCAATGTCGTGGCCGGGCCTTTAGACCAATGTCGTGCGTCTTCCAGTGTGCCTTTTAAACCGCTCTGAAACTCAGCGTTTATTTAAGAAGTGACTAAACTTGAAGCCCAAACTTCTGCGGTTGTTATCGCTGTTCACACTTCTCAAGCTCGTGCAGTGAAGTATGCGAGCTACTCGGCGTAGTTACATTGATTTAGTAACTTGTCACAAGTTTCGAATTATTGTGCAACTATGCCAAGTTTCGGAGTTACGTCGAAACTGGGTGCATAATTAGGCTTTGGTTGTAAAGAGGCTGTGTAAGGCTGTGGCAATTAGTAGTTTCTAAATGCAGAGAAGACGCAGGTGGCGATCATCTTAATATAATAGTAAGAGATGAGACAGAACAGAACATAAAAGCGGTTGCCAGCATAATTATTATACAAGATGCTACAAAAATGGTGTACTAGATAATAACATGAATTATTTAATGATTTTGAATAACTTTTACTATGTGAACAAATATGAAAATATAAGGAAAAAACGACACTTCCATTGTTGTTCCATAGAAATGGGCTAAGATAGGTCGACCGCAATGTATGGAAGAGTCGATTTTTTTTCGCTGAATTGCCAAGCTCATGCGAGGAAGTTTCTGGCAGGCTCAGAGACGTCACGGCAGACCCAAAAGCTGGCCCTTGGGGTCTCCCGTGGCGTCTCTGAGTATCTTAGATAGGTCTTTGAAAAGAGTCAAAACTCTAGGACCCCAAGCGCACGTATCTCTACCAAACTTTGGTATTTGGTAGCAATTACATACCTCTGATTAAGTACTTATTTATAAAGAATATTTTTTACCTATGTAGCGTATAAAGGGTTATAACTAAACTGATCGAGGTTTGGGAATGGAACTTAACGGGTTTCGATATCTAAGGGGTGTACCGATAAAAAACTGGCAAATTCAAATGAAAAAATCGGGTCAATATATTAAGGTCTCGACGCCAAAACGAACGAAATTGTATCCAGCCGAGATGGCCACTATATTTTACCACTTCAGTGGTAAATTTCAGTTTGATAATGTTAAGAAGTATATTAAAATACGCCATTTATGGCCTGTTCCACAATCCCTAGATAAACATTATCCGTCAGATAAACATATCGCTATCCTGTTCCTTAGCAAATAAAATAAAAGGCCAGCTAACATTTTTATGTGACAGATTTTTTTTGATCAAGGTAAATCTTTAGTTGTCCGCATAAAATTAGTATTGAACTATTGATATAACCTTATATTATTTACAAGAAGCAAAACTAAACGCAATCGCGCATTGGACAGTTTTATTTAACCAACAGTGTTTTGACATTTCATTAAGTGGCAGATTGACCCTATCAGAAACTATATTCCCGCTTTTGATCAAACAAACCTATTATGAGATTAATTATGCAACTGACAGCTCCATTACAATAAATTGGTACTCACGTGGATTAACACCGATGTCCGATAATAATATCTCTTATTTATGAATGTGGTCATAAATTTTTCGCTTTGTCATCTTTCCGTTCAATATTGATGAGATGATGAGATAAATTTCGTATTATTTTAGTTTATTTCTAAGTTTAGTATAAGTATCAAATCCATAAAAGAAGTAGCAAAATTCCTTGTTATTAATTCACCGGTTAAATTTTAGAGGGTTAATTCTTAGGTTACATTAGTTTAGGTTAAGTAGATTAGTTATATTTAATCTATGTATACATAAATTGTAGTTTGTAGGAAATAAATAAAAAAATCCTTGATAAAAAAGGTCACTTTGAACTTTTACTATAGGTGTGGGACCGACGTCGACAACCGACTGGAGAAAAAACAATTTGATGTTCCATACATTTCCGCCTACTAATTTCTTAGAGTTTGTGTGGTGGTAGGACTTCGTGCAGGGTCCGCCCGGATAGCTGGGTAAAAATTTTTTTCGTTGTCATATTTTGTGTCTCTAAAAACGTGACGCAGTGGTGATTTTTGTATGAGATTATGTTTAATTTTCAATTTCTGATAGGTAGGTATATGGATTAAAAACTAGCGTCAAAAAGAAATACCAGTGCACCGGATTTTTAATGTACTAAGTCGAAACAGCAACTAATACCGTGACAGAGTGGTATGAAACAAGACAAAGAAAAATGTTTTGACCCAGCAACTACCGTCTTACCCGTTAACCTGCCGCTAAATAGCTAATACTGTGTTCCGGTTTGGGACTAAGATGGCCGGTGTAATTACTGGCCTCCATTTATGTAAGTCCTCAGGCAGCGCATACTCGTAGGTGATTTTTTGGTCACTATGTAAATGGGCCTCATTTCCTGCTTTCCATCAGGTGGGCTGAGAGCTCAGTTGTCTATCTTCGTCACCCCGTGTAGTGCTGTTTTTATATCGTTTTAAAAGTGTGCATCTGTTTTTATTAGGTGGTGTGAATTTGATTATTAGTAAATTACTGAAGAGGCTAGAACAGAGGGATTTGCAGATTAGGTAGGAATACTTTTTCAAAATTCAAAAAATGCACGGATTTTCTTCATAGGTAATTATAATATGTAGAGTGACGGCGGTGGACGAAAGTCCCAACGGATTGGTGGCCTATTTCTGATAGTTGGCTTGCTGGGTCTATGACATCCACAAAATCTGGGTTATATTAGACCAGGACCGGGATGAGTGGCGTACTAGAAGAGAGGCCCATGCTCCGCAGTGGATTATAAATAGCTGAAACGATGATGATGAATATGTATAATAATATGACATTAACTGAATATTTTAAAGTACGGGTTGATGTATTGGCTATATGAAAGTGGCAATATATTTGTCATAGGTCACCTTGCCAGCCAAGGCCTTCAATTTTGTATGAAATTCCCTTATTTAGTCTACCGTGCCATACCATGTTTCGCGGTGTATTATCGGGAATCAGGAACAATATGACTCAATATATTGAAATCTATGAAGATCTACACAAAGGTATCGCTTGATAGTTAATTTTGCGGTAACCGTTTAATTCCCCCTAAGCCTTCAGGCATATTGCATGGGCCACCAAGGGTCTCGATCTCCCCCGCTTGTTTGAGATTGGCGTGTATTGTACCTATAATACCTATGTAAATCAATATGTAATAGCAATGTACCGAAGAGAAGTTTCCAAAATTGGGAATATTCTCATAGAAAGTTCTTCGTATTGTTCTTCGCACTTTTTCAAGCCTTGGGACCAATTGGCAATTTCTTTGGCACTTGGTGAGTTGATATAGTCAGCAGTGAGGAACTCAAATATCAAGGTGCATTTAGACCAAACGAGCATTATCTCATTCTATTCCCTTCTCTACGAAATCAACGGATTTCGACGAATCACGTTTTGTGTAACAAACGAATTTCAAAGAGTGGGGGATAGAATGAGCGAATGCTGGTTTGGTCTAAATGCACCTTTAAATCTCGCGATCGAATCCTCAAATAATGCCGTATCGTTCGGATAAGGGATAATACATTATCGGAACGAAAATGTTCTCAGTGGCAACTTGCATGAGAATTCTAGAATAATAACTAACGTGAGACTCAAACATATTAAAATATTATCGAACTGGGAACGTATTTAAGTCGATGATTGGAAAATGGTGCCATCTGGTTGGAAAACGGTTTTGGGTATTACGTCGCTGGACAGTGTAGACGCCCCCTTATTAGCAAGTGATGTAGTGAGTATTATTTGCAACCCCCTTTATGGCAAAAGTAACACTGAGGGTAGATCTTTCCTTGCATCGCCCCCGCCACCACTGCCCCCGGCCAGTACCCGTTCTAGCAGGGCGCAGGCCCGCAGTACGCGTCGGGCTTTGGCCGAGGGTGCCCCAGACGAGAACCTTCTTAATGGATCGAAACATGTCGAGCAATCATCCACTTAAATACGTGAGTAGCCCGGTTCGATGATATTTTAAAAACGCTAAATATTCAAATCTGCATGAGTATTTTGAAAATTTGAAGCAAAATTAGGAAAGTTTGAGAATGTTCTGCAACTTGAACGTGGCTTAGAGCTCGTTGAAAAATCATGTGATCAAATTACCCATTTTGACTCCTCCCTTCCCCTTGATGATTTTTGGTGAACCCGTAGTCGTAAAAAAGTCAGCGTCAAATTCGTTGAATACAAAGGTAACACGAATTCACAGGAAGCGAAGCCACGTGAAATCATTACTAGTGTAATCAAATTTTACGAGATTGAATTAGTCGGCACTTCGTCAAAGGCTTGGCACGTTCCCTGGAGTACGATTAGGGGGTCTGCAAAATCGAAAACTTCAAGCACTTATCCCTGTCACTCGGTTTACGTGGTCTTTGGAGTGACAGAGACACATGTTTGAAATTTACAATCTTCGATACGCGGTAGATCTAGGTAGAATACGTATGCCCGTATACCTACAGTCGTTAGTCTAGGTGGGTGCTTGGTGTTTAGAAATATCTCAACACGCTGTCGAATTTCAAATAAATATTCGAAAAATTCTTCAGGATTAAGCCAGATTTAAAGGGTTTTGTCAAAATCCAAAACAAATAACACAACATTATAACGGCACAGATGACCACAATATAGTGCACGGGATTTTGCCGCAAAGATAGGCTATATTAGCCATCTACGAACGCATGTGCGCAAAAATACCGATTAGGAGCCGAAGTGGTCGCCATGGCCGAGATCGGTCAGACTCATCATCACTTTTATGGCCTGGCAACGACATTGGTCGTTTTTCAAGTGCAATATGCCCCGCCCTCTGCCACTTCAGTTTAGATTTTTGAAGTAAATAATTACTCCAATACCTTTATTCCTCCGAAGCTACATATTAATGACACTACCGTAGTACACAGGTATAAAACATATTTTAGGGAACATCATAACATTTTTTGATGTCGCTTTACGACGTCATCAAATCTTTACGACTCTACAGTAATAAAAAAGGTGAAAGTCGCGTTTGCGAATTTTCAAGAATTCAAGTTTAAGTATGTTCCTTCACTGAAGGTTAATAAAGAGGTAAAGGTGGAAAATAACTGAATTTAAGGTGATTCCGATGCTAAGCAATGCAGGAAAGGATACAGGGGTTTTTGGGCTTTACGCGTTAAAGATAAGCAGGTGACGTGAATGTTTTTCTTATTTTAGGGATCGGTATCACAGAAGGAAAAAAGAACGCCGTAAAGATTAGGTAAATCCTTTGTTGTAATAAGAAATACCTTATACTTTAAGATAATTTTGACTTCGTTACTTATTTAATGGACATTTCTCCGTGATCGTAATTTTTTTGCAATCTCTTTCCCTTATTCAATCTATCATTAACTATCTTAATCCCTAGAATTTTTATTTTGGCCCTAATATTGATTCCTAGGAGGCCTCCCCTATTTTGTACCCTGCCTCGAGAATCATCGAACCAATAGAAAAAAAATCAACACTCAACTATATGCGGAAATTCAATAATCACAAACTGCAAACGGCTGAAGAAACCCGTCCTTGAGCATTTTGGCTTTTCTCATAAGATGATATTAGTAGCAGAATGTAAGTAAGCTAGTAAGTGAATGTTCCAGTGATTTAGATTTGGTTTACGCCGCTAAATCCGAGATTTACTGCCGATTCTTGGCTCCACACGGCGCGATGTAACTTGCGGGCTTCCTTGGATATATTTAATAGCTGTTACACACGGGTCTAAAAGGAAAATCTGTCAAAGGCGTTTGTCGATTGCCTCAATGATCAAAGTGGCGACACTTTGAAAATGTAACCGACAGCGATAACTTTGTGGGGAAATGTTCATTGATAAATAAATTCAGGCACAAACACAAAATTTCATATCTGAAGCAATTTGATATTTAGTACCTATATTGTGTATTTTTTGTGAATGTTTTTGCATGGCTTGGTTGGTCAAGTGTCATTCATAGGATAGTAGTTAACTTTATGGCAAATATTATACACAATAAGTATTTACAGAAATATTATAAAAGAGACAAAGAGAAACATTGTTAAGTACCTATTGGTTTTAAAGGAGCTGTATGTATCGCAGCGAGCACAAGGTATTGAGATTTTGATACAGGTTTTTGTTAGTCAATTTGTTCTCATAATGATGCTGGTGGTGTTTAAAAGAAGAACAAATCTCACCAATCATCATCATCATCATCTTTATCAGCCTATGATTGTCCATTGCTGGACGAAGGCCTCTCCTATCAAACTATGCGTATAGACGCATTAGGAGGTAAATGCCCATAATCGCCACGCTGGGCAAGCGGATTGGCGATCGCAGTAACGTGTCTACAATGATGACGCTGCTGCCCATCATCAATCGTAATCAAAAATGGTCAGTGACACTTCAATCCCTTAGTCGACTCTTACGACACCCGCAGGAGGAGTTGGGGTGACAAATGTATTCTTACTGCCGTCACCACGCGGCCCTCACCAATCACCAATCTCACCAATAATCGCAAGATATTCAGCATGATGTCAGTATGGTGCATTATTATTTGTTGAACTTCAAATAATGAAATATTGATCTAAAATAATTCCCAATAATAATTTAGGCATCGATAATGGTGTGCCGTCTTTTTCAGTCTTGAGCTTCCTGCCTTATTTTGATCCAATTTCTCCAATAGACGGCATCTTAGCAATTGATGTAAACTCGGAGCTGGTATGAAATATCTTTAATGACTGTACGTGTGACGTTTGACAGGTGCTGTTGGTGGTTATATTGCCGTCGGATGAAACGGAAGAGAAGAAAAGAGCTTTGGAAAACATCTGCATGAACCGGCATGTCCTCCAGAATAAAGCCGTCCTTCACAAGTCACCCAACAAAAACGTGACTTACAAAATACGAAGAGTATACTAAGTTTGAAAACATCCACCCTGCCGGAAATGTATTAACAACGTCGCGCCTTCAATTTTGTATATCGTGCCCCAACGAAATGATTTGGACAATAAAGCGATAGGGTTTCGGCATTTTTATACACGTTAAAACAGGATTGTTAGCTGATCACGCCAGCAGTATGTAACAGTCCCCAGAGCCGTGGGAATGTGATAAAATGTTGAGCTAGCTTAAACTGGGAACGTAACTTGAAAAACTACCATTCGTGTAAGAATTCCAGATAAAAGTTTAATATTAACTCTTGACTACTGTAAGATAAAACGACATTAAAATCATGCTTGCTCAGGCAGTAAGAATATAAGATGCTCGTTAAAACATATCTGTAGATAAATGTTAGCTGTCTTTTTCTTTCACATGGCCATTTTTATCCATGAATTGTGAAACAGACCGTAACTCTTATTTGTATACAATGACTTGTTGTTTTCTTCTTTAAATGGAAACTGAAACTTGTTAGCAATAAAGTTCATTAACAGGTCATAGCATAACACATCAATCTTCATTTGTTCCATTACGTTAGAATGCTTTCCTCCCCAATTTCAACCACGTTACGCTTACCCACCAATTAAGAAAGAAGCATTTTTAAGTCCAAAGGGCATTCTAGCAATTCCCGTGCAACCAAAGTTGGTCTTGAATGCGGTGTCATAGAATACATTTTTAGTTGAACAACCTGCATTTGAAATAAAACTTTTTTGTTTCCGTAGGTCGACCCGCATTCATTTTAGGCAGTTAGTTAAACTCCTGTTTAACTTTTGACCGTTAATTAAATAATCAATGTTTCTATTGCGCGTCTAGTTAATTTACTAATAGGAAGTTCTTTGAAGGAAAGTTTTATGTGTATTAATAACTAAGTATGATTAGAGTCTAAAAATTAAACGCGGATAGTAGGAGTGGACTGTTGAATATATAACACCATTTATAGACTTATATTTTATATTTATAGTGACCCTGCCTACGGAGCAGAAAGTTCCGGGTTTGAATCCCGACCAGCATTATTGATGTATTTATTTATTGTTGCAAATATGTTGCCGTATTTGTTATAATATTACATTTAAGTATCTGTAATATATGTATCGATACATATCATCACTTGGTATCCACATCACAAGCCTTATTTGAGCTTACCGTGGGACTAAGGCGATTTGTGTAAAATTATCCCCCAATATGATTTTTTATATTTAACATTAAATGTACCTATGCGTTTTTTGATAAGAGTTTTTACTTAGAACTGACTTATGTAAACAGCAAAATACTATAAAAAATACTTGAAACCATACTAAACAAGTATACCGGGCGTTTCCTATGATAATAGGGGCAATAAATCGAACTAGTTACTATATTGTTCAGGTTGATGTGTACAGCCTACTGTTAAATTTATTGCTGGTGTTGTAAGAAATACTAGTATATATTATGCAGCAATGCACCGACGACAAGTTTCCGGAATGTTCCTTGCCCATTTTATTGCTATAATACATGGGGTCAATTTCTATGGCATTTGATGAGTTGATACATTGACCAGTTTATGAGTCAAACGTCAAAGGTCACGATCGTCAAAGGTTACGAGCATGGCAACTTGCGTGGAAATTCGCAATCGAGAGTACTTTTAGGCAATTTAGAGAATGTTCTGTAATTTTTATATGCTAGGTATACAGTATGTATCACCTCGTAGAGCAAAGAAAGAAACACATTAATATTTAGATCATACTAAACAACTTTTACTATGAGGCCAAACTCGAATTCGCGAAAAATAAATTACTCTCCCACACAATTCACAAAAATGTTCATGATCACGCAATCAAAATATATGAAACTGTCAATTTTTTTTTGTGAATTCGGGTTTGGCCCCATAGTAAAAGTTGTTTAGTATGATCTAAACATGAATGGGTTTCTTTCTTTGCTTTACGAGGTGATACATACTGTATTGTCATCATTTCAGCCATGAGACGTCGACTGCCGGACATAAGCCTCTTTGGACCTCCACGTCATACAGGTTGGAAGCGACCTGCATCCAGCGTCTCCCGGCGATCTTCATAAGATCGTCTGTCCATCTAATCTTCGAGACGTCCCACAATTTCGCCAAACCGTGGTCTCCAAGTTCTCCACCCTAGGACTTTTCGACCTATGAATTACGACTTCTGTTTTAACAACGTAAGCATCATACTAATTTCTTTAACTCAAATTTTGAACTTTGCTGTGTAAGGAACAGTGCCGAATTTCTTTTGTATGTACAATTGTACAATCAATCAACTATCGAGTTTATGAAAGGTTCAAATATCATTGAAGTGGAGTGTAAATTGTAATGTTCATTGGGCCTTACGAGGTCAAAACAAAATTTTAAGGCCAATCAAATATTTTGATGAACGTAATGAACTAATATGATGCGTTATACAGTGTGCAAATACTATTTCAGTCGTAAATAAACGTCAATAACATAAAATAAAACTTGTTTTTCTTGCGAACTCGAGCAGATAATATGATATTTCGTAATAGCCGTACAGCATACATCATTAATGGCTCTATTACACGTAACTACTACAGCCGAGGCGAGCAAACTTTCATAGACATCGATTTATTATAATCATCGGAGACAACCTAAATTATGACAGATTGTACTACTAATTGATTTTATAGGGAGTCGTAATGTGTTACGTAACTTGTGGCCCGAATGAAATTATAAATAGAGTCGAGGGTTACTTTGGCAAGTTTTCGGAAAATTTTACCTGAAACTTATTTTTACAACAGCTGGTAGCATGTTATTTCGTATAAATTCTGAACTAACAAAAACAGTAAGTCGCCAACTGAATCAGGCTTTTTGTTTTGTAGTATTGTCATTAAAAGTTCACAAATTTCCACTGTAACTATATGCCTGTTTATATGACATATTATACGCTGTCATTTTGAGTTAATACTTTTTTCATCACACTTGCTGTCTAAGCGCGCCATTGCTTGCATGCGTAGCGGGTAGTAATAGGAAAGTGATATTCCCGAGGCAGTAATAAAAATGTCATAGAACGCCATAGAATAATATTTTGTCTTAAAACTTTTCTTATTGTTCGCAACCGCAAGTGTGATGAAAAACATTGTATGCATCACGCTCGGTAAGCGGAATACTAGCTCGAGTCATCAAAAGCCCTCCGCCCACGTAACGTCCCTTCTAACACTCTCGTTAGTAATTCCGTACTTACCTCCCATGATGAAAATTCGACTACGTCTAAAATACGGAACATAATTAGTCTTTGACCCAGTTTCTGTATTTTTTCCGAAACAAGATTATTAACACTATCAAATGCCAAGGAGACTTGAACACACGACCGTTTCTTACTTTTCGCGAATAAAGGGTTAAATCAAAGAATCAAAAAAATAATGGTTCTGTTACCTAACTTTTATCAATTCATAACTGATTTGAAGAAACTAAATTATTTTCAGCAGCAACTAGGGTTGCCAACCGTACTATATTATATAGTATTGTAGTATATTTCGACTGTCTGTACTATATACTGTTGAAGAAAGATATAGTACGCAAAAATATTATATTTTTGAGGGTCTGCAGTACCTTTACTGAGATCGCCAACCCGCCGCCTGTCAAGTTTGGCGATTATGGCATATAATCAATGACATTAAATAAATGGACGCACAGAGCCAAACAAAAAAACCAAGAAAAGTGGCACTTTTCTATCATGTTTCAGTTGAAGCTAATAACGCTCACTTACAATAAACTGTAATAAAAAAAAACTCAAAGAATAAAAAACTTTGTGGAGTCAGCAATAAGTGTCAAATTTGCGAACAAAACCGCAAAATAGTAGAAACTTTTTATGTTTAAGGAATAATGATGCTATACCGTAAGGTGACCAAATGTCAACTGTCAGAACTGAATAGCGGAGCAAAAGGACCGCAATATTTACTTCTGCAGCCCATTTTTTGGGGCCATTTTTTTGAGCTGTTTGGGGATCCACTTATATATTCTAAATCAATGCATATAATACCTCCCAAATGTAGGAAATTGGGAAAAATTCAGGCCATTTTACTTCACATAAAATATTGCAGTAAACATCATTTTACTTTGCAATAAAATTGTAAATGGCATTGTATCCGGCATTCTTTTCTCATATCACGACTATTGAAATCGATATGAGCAAATAAAATATGGAAGACGCGCGCCATACGAATTTGTATTTTTTGAAATTTTGTTCCCCCCATTGAGTACATTGATTGGCTATTATTATATTTGAATTTATCAAATATGTTGCCCGGATGTAACAATCATCGCGTGCATGCTTATACGGCCCCATTTTAAAATCAAATTTTATAAAAGATGTGGCCGTATTGCAGGAAAATAATATGGTCACTTTTACCACACAATTCTATTTTGCGATGTGGCTGTATAGCAGGCATGCGACTTAATATGCGCGGTGTTATAAAAAGCGGTATGTGGTACCGCGGCTCAATCGTTTTGGAGGCATTTTTGACGAGCTCAAAAAAGGGTTTCTCCAAACCTTTACACGCTTTAGCAGTTTTAAGGCAATTTGCGCCGTAGGTATAACTTTCGATCAGTGTCGTCAGAGTTGTTTCTTTTTACGCACTTATAGCGTAGCAATAAAGGTTGTCATAAACAAGGATCGGACAAACGCCCGTCATTTTGAAAACATAACCCTGTTCCTTACAGCAGAGACTTCCTTATCTTATGATGTTAAAATATTTTATTTTATAAGAAAAAATAATAATAACAATATCACAAAGTAACTATTTGGGAGATCCCAATTCTGTCTTGTACAAGTTGTACATATCATGATAGTGATAAACGATTTATATACGCGATAATTAATATACGCGATATAAATTGTTTTAATTCATGAATAAGTAATTATCGCGGTAACCGAAAAAGATTATTATACATTCAATACATCGAAATTCAATATCAAAAATTCTAAACCTTTTTTGTATCACAAATTCACAATGATGGTGTGTACAAGTAAAAAGGAGTTGCGATCTCCTAAATTTATACTTTGTGATAGTGTTATTAAAAAAATATCTTATCAAATAAAATATGTTAACATCATAAGATAAGGAGTGTCTACTGTAAGGAATAGGGTTATGTTTTCAAAATGACGGGTTTGTCCGATCCTTGTTCATAAAAGGATTTAGTTGATATCACGTCGATAGTTTTCGGCAGACCTTTAGACGTTCACTTGTATACGTACACGGTCGCAGTAAAATCGAAATAAATTGAAAGTGTCACGAAATAAAACCAAGAACCCGCACTAGCTTTTCTCCAACATTGTTGTGTAAGCTCGCCCGTATGTTCTAGCCTTAACTGGCGACCGTAGTTTAAAGCGTGGCCCCGAATAGAACTGTCTAAACATAGCCTTAAGGGGTATGTTTAGTTTTCGGTTTTGATACCAAAATTAATTGATAATAATAATTTTCCAGTATACGAGTTTTGTCTTACGTTACACCCGTGGTCGCAGGCAGACTGGCGAGAGAATGTATCAACACTTCCGACGAGAGAATGTTTCACCAGTCTGCCTGCGATCACTGGTGTAACGTCATACCCGAAACGGATCAGGATATAATTAAACGTAAGTTTACGCGATTAAGATCCGTTTGTCTTTAATATATGAGTGATAATCGTGAAAGTTTAAATCAACATATACGAGTTTTGAGTCGAAAAAAGTGGTTAATATTAAGACCAGTGCTCAATAGAGTAGAAAACCCGAGGAAGAATACTGTAGAGGTGAGAGACTGTATGCTGAAGTGAAAATATGCTGATTGGAAGATATTACTCGTTAGCAAAGACCGCCGTTGTGCTATCTCTACGTTTAATATTGCGAATATTCATTGAATTATAACTAACGTGAGAGTCAAACATAATATATTATAACGGCCTTATAAAAAGTTACGCGTCCGCTGATGGGTCGTTGTTGACCGGATGGCTAAAAACGTTATTCATAAACGTTCAATAGCGCTATTCAGCCGCTCAAACCTACTATAAATCCCCCGAAAGTTATAGAGCCGAGGACCCTTCTATAACGGTCTTATAACTTCTTATTTAACAAGATGGCTGCCAAAATTTTGATCAGCTGATTTTTGACAGGTGCATAACCATGCGTTTAAAGTAGGCAGAAGAGAAAAGATAAAGGTATGAAAGTCTGATTTGGTGTATAGTTTTTTATATCGTCTATTCATCTGATTATTATTAAATATGTATCCAGAGATACTTAATTATATTTAGATAGGTATTTAAAATAAATATCCGATGATTTATTGTAAGTAGTTACGCAGTTTCGATTTTCTCTACATGCAACATTACACGAATCAGAAATGGTGGGAAAACTAATCTCCAACTTTTTTAATTTAAAATTTTGTTGATAGTTTTTCAACCATTTCAACTTCAACGTCAATACGTAGTGAGACTCCATCATGCAGGCCTTAAACGCTATTGATGCCATAAATAATTTGTGTAATCCGCCGCGGCGTCCAAAAATATATAACATAAGGGCAGATCCCATTGAGGATCTGCCCGATGTTGAATTTAGGCGGCGATACCGCTTTAATAAGGCGACTGTTTTGTATATAGTAGAGTTGGTGAAAGAAGACCTGAAGAAAGATCGCAGAGGAGCTGGCCTCACACCAGAACTTCAGGTTCTAACTGCAATTAGGTGTTGGGGTCGCAAGGAAGTAAATATTTATTTATTACTTACCCGTACTACTAACTGCCCATACCTAGGTACTAACTAGCCATACAATTATGTTTCGTTATCTGACCGTCATCGCAAGTACCTAATCATAAAGCTAACTGTTTTGATTAGTTACCTAGTTTTTGTTATTTTGATTCATTTTGAGAGGTCAGGCAAATAATATAATTATTTCAGATAAAAGTAAGTAACAAGGAATTAGGAAATATTTGCGAATTCTCGCCAGACAGCTGTCAAACTTTTTTTTAATTTGCGGTGAGACCACATTTTTGTCTATGATTTTGTCAAGGCGCCAACATAACGCGTCTAATCCGTTCAACAGCGGCTCAACAGTTATCGGAGAGATATTGAGCGTTTATGAATAACACTTCTTATAAACCGTTCAACAAGACTTATCGGCTCGATAACTATTGGGCCCCTCAAACCTTCAACAAGGAATTTTTATGAATAAGGCCGTTTAAAATATTATCGAACCGGGTTACTGACGTATTTAAGTCGATGATTGCTCGACATGTTTCGACCCATTAAGAGGGTCCTCGGCTTTGGCCGACGCCCATTAAGAGGGTTCTCCGGACGAGGACTTAAATGTGTATTATAATTATAATTATAATTATATTGTAATGTGTATGAATATTATTTATTGCATTCATGCAATAAATACTAGTATTGCATTGTATTCCTTTAAGAAAACAGATATTGCAACGATTTTCACTGGTTTTAAAACTAACAGCGTAAAAATACGTTTTATAACTGTCCTGCAGCAAGTATCGTTAAGGTTAGGTTAGGTTTTACTTGATACGTAAAGCATTCTATAGCACTCGCACTTATTTATTGGAATTGGAAAGCGCGCAAAGGCCTGCTTTACGTATCGAATAAAACCAAACGTAATCTTTACTTGACAACTCTTAGGATGGCTACTGACATCTGAAATTAAAAGAGCAGAATAATGTTCTCTTGTTAGGTTTTAAAAAGTTGATAAAAAAAATAAACTAGATATGTTACTATACTAATAGTATAGTAGACTTACTCATCACCAGGCTAAAAGGTTTGCCTTTCGTACTGCTATGCTATTCTCTTATTCACACATTCGACGCTGCGTTCGTCAACGAGCTCGACGACGAGACAGCCTTCACTTCGACGTAGAGCGCAGCGCTGCGAAAAACGGTATTCACTAACATAGAACAGTTCGTCGTCGTCGAACTGTAGACGGTAACTCTCGACGCAGTGTAGTTCCAGCTCACGCCGAGCTTCGTCGCCGAGCGCTAGTGTCGTTCAGAGTGCATTAGTGAATACCATTTTTAGACTCGAAGCTGCCGCAGCGCTGACACAGCGCTTTTAACAAGGCGGTTTCCTTAGTGAGTATTCCACAGTATAATATTGCAACGAGTTGCTCCGCCTTAACAACGTAGTTGGTTCGTTTGGCGACGCAGCGTTGATGGCACAGGTCAGAATCCGGCACTTGTTATAGGCAGCGTTACCATTGGAAACTCGAATAGCTCCAGTCGTTACCTTTCTGCATTCGATAATCCCGCCTCTAATAAGGCCATTCTACGATCGTGTACAATACGCGATAAGTCACGTGACCACAATAAGGTATAAAAATGGTCACGTGACTTTTCGTACGAAGCTGTCATTCTCATATATTTATTAATTTTATTATTGCTACACGTATACGATTGCAGACTGGCATCTTGATTAGGTCTGCTGTTTATAGACCAATATTCAGCACAAAGTAAAAATAAATTCATCAGTTTATTGGTGTGGCGTTACTTTTCTTGAAATAAATATCTATCCTGCTTAAACTTTCGTTTTTAAAGCTCAATAAAACTTTATAAAACTGAGTCACAATGCAAGTTGTTCATTAATTCAAAATCAGATTACTTCTTTAAAGTTCTGAAATATCCACCTATGCTATCCACCTACACAGGTAGGTACAGTTTTATTTTCAACATTCTCAAAAAAAATGTCGTGGTACCTACATCAACATACGTAATAAATAAACAGTCACATGGTTATTTAAACGTTTTAAGTAAATACCCAAATCCTTAATCCAATATTAAATTCGATCGAACTACCAAAACAAATTTTGTTTGTTTTGTGGCTCAAAATAAACACGAACACTGTTTACATTGAAACCACCAGAACAAACAAATAGAACGGATTTTTCAACTTTTATAAAATGGTAGTGGACAAGTGCAGCTCGTTACGTGTCGCCGTTTTCTATTTCCACCGAAAACTTTAATCAACGCCACACGAAGCATCGAGCCTGCGTTGCAATACTTGCGTTTCGTGGTTTGCTTACTAATAATACGAGTACTAGGCATTAAAACACGGATTCAGCAATGTTCTTGTAAATTTTATTTTCTCAAACTTGCAATGAAATTTTGGCTTACGTACGTCAAATTAAACCAGGAAGTACCATCTCGCTGGTTCGATGATGGAACTAGATATATAAAGGCATTTCATAACTAAAAGGAAAGGAAAAGGAAGAAACCTTTAAAAAGTAAAATGCCGGAAGTAACTTGTAAAGTGAAAAGTGACAGAACATCTTAGCATTTCACCGTAAAAAAAAGAACTGATGTGAATGTCACCGGGTAAAAGATTATCTCAAATAGTTTTTAACAATTTTGACCTATAAGTTGTTTTTTATTTTTATTTTGTAGATTATTTTCGTTCTTAGACTTTTTTGTTTGTGTACTGTGAAAATTAATACCTATTTTTTTATTTCATTGCAAGTTTGAGAAAAGCACTATACAAATTTCGGCGAGAAACAAGGTTACAGGCGGCGTATCTCTATCTGGCCTCAGTTCCTTCGGCCAGATATATCTACTTAGCCTGTAACCTTTCGTTTCCCCTCCTCTATAGTAATGTACTATTATTGCATCTGACATGTTTTGCGAATCTATATAAGACGGACGGTTTCCCGGCAATTATGTGAAAGAAAATCGCATTACTACTAGATCAAATTCGGAGGAGTCCTGACAGCATTCTAAAAGAGATTGAGGGCAGATTAAAGGGGTAGCAATTAATTTAATTTAGGTAGACTAAAATAAAATAAATGTTTATTCCAACCCACCTTCACTGGAAATCAATCAATATATTTCCATACGCATTATACACAGATACTTATTATTTATTTGCTGTCTAATATTTTGGAGAACTGTTTTTAGGATTCCGTAGCCAAAATGGCAAAAACGGAACCCTTATAGATTCGTCATGTCCGTCTGTCCGTCTATCACAGCCGATTTACTCGGAAACTATAAATGTTACAGTAATGAAATTTGGTAAGAATATGTGTTATATGAACCGCTACAGAATTATGGTACTAAATTGTAAAAAAATGTTTGGGGTTGGGGCCCTCCATATATGTAACTGAGAGATAGGATTTTTTTAGATGTATATAAGCATGTGGGGTATCAATAGAAAGGTAGGTAAATGATATAAACCTTTAAATATCACATTTTTATTTGAGCGAACCGTTTTCAAAATATCAGTTGTCAAAGTCTGAAAAATGTGTCCCCACTATTTTCTAAATTACGTGGTATAAAATTCTAAATTAAAAAATATTTTTTGCATAATAATAAACTCTATCAACGATTTTTGGTTTGATTAAACTATCTCTTATAGTTTTTGAGATAGGTTTATTTGACTGTATTTTTTAACGATAAATTGATAATGGTACGGAACCCTTCGCGCGTGAGTCCGACTCGCATTTGGCCAATTTTTTTAATATAAAGAAAGTCATGTCACTCGTATGTATACTGTTATACTTTAAACAATTGGGATTGAAAAAGGGTATAAAAGCCTAATTAGTTTTGTGATTTCGCTGTTTGTGCTATAATAAAAGTTGAACAGATCTGATGACCTGTATAGCCTCCTCAATGTTTGCCTAAAAGTTGAAAAATCAGTCTTCATTTGAAAGCTTTTTGCTTAATATTTTACTGACACATATTTTAGTGTCGCTTGATGGAACGGTTATGTTGAATATCACTCTTAAAATATATAAAAACCCACTGCAATCTGTACGGTCCAGCTATTTGCGGGAGCGGGTGAAATATAAATAACACTTTATAGCTCGGCATTGCCTATACAATAAAATTTATTTATTACCAACGCTTTTATTTTAGACGGTAAAAATGCTAGGGATTGTTGTAGAACTAAAATATATTGCACGCTTGGAGGACCTAATGCATGATAGTTTACGTGGCTGTTGTTTACATGGTCGGAGCAATATGAACTAAGCTAGTGTTCGTTTTTAGAATTTTATAGACAAAATGGAAGCAATAACGTAGTTACCAATATTATTAAGGTAAGGTAACCTCCTCCGGGCAATATGGCCAGCCCACTGCCACTTCAACCTGGCGATTCTTCGGGCTATGTCAGTCACTTTCATTCTTCTGCGGATCCCGTCATTCCTGATGCGATCTCGCAGAGCAACCCCGAGCATTGCCCTCTCCATCGCTCGTTGAGTGACTCTGAGCCTCCTAATGAGTCCCATAGACCGATGACCGGTGGGGTCGGCGTGTTCTCGAGTGGCGACCACGCACTGGACGGCGCAGCGTTGGAATGCCCCCCACAAGATGGAGCGACGACCTGGTAAAGGTTGCGGGTGTCCAATGGATGCGGACAGCTCACGACCGATCTTTGTGGAACTCCCTGGGGGAGGCCTATGTCCAGCAGTGGACGTCAATTGACTGATGATGATGAAGGTAACCTCCAATATGCCTTGTAGGTAATAAAAGTATCAGATACATATAGATACTAAAATACATACATTCGAACCCAGAACCTCCAGTTTCATAGGTAGGCCCTCTACCAAATAAACCACGGAGGCTGACAATGCAATAAATAATAAAATGTGTGTTTAAGGCACTAATTGCTTCGTTAATATTAACAAAACTATGTGAAGGGTCCACGGAAAGAACATGTCTAGTCAATTCAAATTACAGAAAGAAAAACCACCTAACTCTTAACAGAATAAGGCAAATTTGCCATGATTTTTTTAAGCACTGGACATGTTTTTTTCCGTGGACCCTTCATGTACAGTCACCACACGGGATTGTTGAGCCACTTGCCACTGTTCGCAACTTTGTCGAATAATACAAATCGGGTTCCGAACTCTTATGAGGCTGGTATCACGACTTCGGCCGAACTCTGCTGACCAATGGGGCGGGCGTTGCTACGGTTAGCCAATGACCGCTCGCGTATTCTTCAGAAGGTGACATTACCATAGTTACGTAATAACAAAAATGTTTAACCAATGTTATGTTCGCTATTTTTCCGGAAGCTGACGTTACTATAGTTACGTTATAACATCCGCTTTAGACCTGGAGACGTCAATCTAACTTCAGAGCCCTGATGGTAATTTCGTTCACTTTCCTTTTAACGGCTGTCACTGACAGGTATTTTTTCAAAGTTAGAATTTCAGTCAGAAACTATCAAGTTTCTATTATACATTTTTATGGCTACTGACAGATTATAGGATTATGGGTAGATTGTCAATGGTTACCTACCATATTATTTCTACAAAGGTTACATTACATAAGTTTTCAACTAACGTCAACTGAGCTGTAACGAATGATAATAAAGACAGCAATAGCATTTGTCTCTGTCAATGAAAAAAATAATTTAAAATTGCTCGATAACATGCCTATTTATATAAATATGAATGGAAAAAATGCCTCGCCTATTAATATCAGATAAATCATGGCTTCAGATTTGAAGCAAATACGAATAAATTACTAAACGGTTTTAAACAAATCTATGAAGAACTGTCGTTATCCAGTTTCCTCTAGGAACAACGACATCTAGCGTCTATTAATGGCCGATGACTAATCCTTAATTCTCGTAGACGAAGAAATTTTTATTATTTCAACTAGTTTTGACACACTGAAATTTTGACGCAACAAAGATTCGTATTTGACTGACATATCATCGGGGAACATCGGTCATGTCGCGATCGTGCCTACTAACGAAAAATACCGAACCCATAATGTTACACGACCAAATTGCATCCATTGCCAAGTGGCTCAACATTCCCATGTGGTGACTGTACATATGTTGGAGGGCCGGTGCCGGTGATTGCTAACCGAATATCAATGTGAAGACATATCTTCACATATATTATTTTGGTCATAATCAAATTCTTAATTCCTTTTACGGTAGTAGACCAATATAAAATAGTACATTACGACACAAGTGCGAAAAACATGAAATTCGTAACGAGTTGCGATGTTTTAAAACACGATCGATAGGGACTAGGGAGTGTTTTAAATCTACACGAGTTACGAATTTCGTTTTTGCACGTGTCTGACTTTTTTAGTACAGATGGCCCTCCAAAGTTTTGAACCTGAACCTGACGTAAAATGACACACTTCTCGCACTAGGGCCTAAAAAAGGCACCATCTGTACTAAAAATATACATATTAACAAATCTTTAAACAAAACGAAACCTCATGTTTTCTTCGGTTAGCGCTAAACGGAATTAATTAATTTTACAACATCTCGACGTTTCGAACACTTTATATGGATCGTGGTTTACGGGCGACAGTCAGGATCTCATTATCCGATTCTCTTTATTATTTATTTATATTAGTGTCTTTTCTGCAATACATTATCGTCGACCGTAGGTTCAATTAGGGTAAGGGACAAAATGGCGAAAATGAGTTAAGTATACAGTTTTGTTCAGAATTTTGCGCTCTTTCGAATGGTGTATATAAAAAAATTCTAGCTTTAAAAAAATGTTCCTTACCCTATTTTTTTTTAGGGTGAACCGGATCAAAATAGCTCCAAAAAATAGAGTAATTAGAAAAAAATTCTACACAGCTACTAAAAATTAGTGTAATGTACGTAAGCAACCGAATTTAAACAAGGTAACCGCCCTTGCACTTAGGGAATGACCCTTACACGGTTTATTTTTGATGATAAAATAACAAAAGTGTTATTACGCTAATAATTTTGGAATCGAAAAAAAATATTTTGCCGATACCCTAAAGTGATTAAAGTAAGGAACAATTATTTCAATACAACACGCAATTTGCTCGCATAGTCATTTATACGATGTGTGCGTTACGCTAATTTTTTGTATATTATGTTTAAACTTTATACTTGACAGAATATTTCTTTGACAGAATGAATGAATAATTTAATATTATTATAGATACTTAAATGCATACGAGTAGACAGCCATGACCAAGGAACAAATATTTGTGATAAATAAAGACACAAATAATGCCCTCGCCGGCATTTGAACCCGAAGTAGTGTAGCTTTAAAACTGGAAGTACATTCAAAAGTGCTTTTGCTATGCTTATTTGAATAAAAAAAAGTTTGCGTTGACTTTGACCATGTTGTGCAGAGTTGCTGCTAGGAAGACTCAAGATTTTGTAGAAATCATTACACAAGTCTACGAACAAATAAAACATGGAAGCCGCATGCCATACTAAATTGCCTTTCAAAAACGGTCCTGAATTTTACTTGACAAATGTCACCACCTCTTCAATGCATCACGGTATTAAATTTCCATGTCAACCTATAAAAACTTAAACTGCCATTTAAAAATAGTTGTGATTGGTCCATCAATGTTTTGATTGGTCATATTCTATAAACATTTGTCAAAAATGTTGCACCGAAATATGCGCGGTGTTAAGAAAAGCGCTATGTCCTGCCCATCTTGGCACATTGAACACGTTACACGTCCATGTTACATAATTATTGGTCGCAGACACGAGTGATCACGTTCAGATATATGAAATCTATTGTGTAGAATCGCGACAAGGCATGAACAAAAAATTATCCTAATTAAAGGGGTGTTCTGCGCAGTATGCAAAATATACAAACTAAAATCAATTTCACCATTTATTTCCCAATGATACGCCATTTTTATTTCATACATGCTTATTAAAAATTAGAAACAATACAAGTACTTTTAATATCGAAGACTTTTGAAAAACTCAAAGCTAATATATGAATAAAAATTATATAAACAAAATTTGCACTAATAGGTAATAATAAAATATGAAGTAATTTCTTCCAACTCTTTACTTTGCCATCATTTCTTATCCAAGGCTTTCGATAACAAAGTTCATTAAGTAAATTATAAAATGGAATTATAGTGTTTTCAACAGACTTTAAAAAAGGAGGAGGTTCTCAATACAACTGTTTGCGATTTCGATGGTTCTTTTTTTATTCGAATGCTGATGGTCCCATTATAATTTGGTCCAGTTCTGATAATTATAAGTCTTAATTGGCATTAAGCATGTGCATTGTGCACGACAATTGGATGAATAACTCGATACCACGTCAACCGATTTCCATAAATAAATTTTTAACCGACTTCAGAATAAACCGAGTTAGTCCCGTTGGCATCAAGTTGGGGTCTGATTATGGGATCTTGGAGATATCGGTTGAAGTCGGTTTTTTTTTAAATGATTATTGATATCGTTTGTCATGCAGAACTCTTCGATCGGGAAACATTATCATATCAGAGACCACGTTACTCATGGTCGAATTTTTCACGGCCATGTTTTTGGGGGGCGTACAATGCGTAGAAGCCATGTCACCCCCACGCATCGTGTCCTCGCAGTATAATATATCTGTTGACCATCGCAGCGGCTGAAGCCCGAGTACCCCTCTTGCTGGCAACATTGCCCCGGTTTGTCTCCCTCTGACCCGCACGCGTTATCGCAACTTGGTGCACGCTTTTCAGCTTGGCTGACAACAGCCACAACGAATAGAAGAAAAAGGGTAGTCTTTAAATGTTTCAATGCAGCCATGATGAGTAACTGTGAATATTGTTTTTTATGCTGGATTTATATTGGCTGTAAAGGAAAATTAACAAGGAAAATTTTCCTTTAGGTTCAGGTTTGCCTTCATCTGTTCTTTTTAGTCGTAGTTATTATCAGTCTGCGGGACGTTTTAGTTAAGCTTAAAGTGGTACCGGTACCACAGAACAATTAGAATATCGATAGGTACTCTCGATAGGTTTTCTGCACCACCTACTACCTACATTTTTGTAATTGTGTCTCCACTACCCAAAGGTTGTCTGGAAGAGATCGCTTTTTAGCGATAAGGCCGCCTTTTGTGACCTCTGTTTTTTGTATTTCTTTGGTTTTGTGAACTTTTGTTCTTTATTAGGTGTGAGGTGTGCAATAGTTTTGTATTGTATTGTACTCTAGTTCACAATCGAACTATTTCAGTCACTTTTTTTATGTCTCTGGTTTTTATGGGTATATTCTCCTACACGCTTAGAATATGATTGGTGCGACCGTATGTCGCAGCGAGATAGATTTCCCGTCTTTTCCTTAGACATAATATTATTCTCATTTATACTAGTTAATTGAAATAATCCAAGTCATAATACTACAACTGTTAAAAAAAGTTTATTATAATTTATGTTATGAATGATAAAAATGATTATTATTTGTGTTAAGACTGTCAATTATTTTTTAAGTAAGTTATATTCAACTGATAAAGATCTGTTAAAAAAGAAAAAAGTACATTATTTAGGTTTCTTTCTGTCATAATTATTTTTAGATAATTACTGTGTGGTAAAACTATCAAACATAACAACTTACTTTTTACCTGAATACTCAAACGAGATTCTGATCAGCTTTATGTTTGGATCTTTGTTTATTTTTTGACAAGAAATAAATATTATTACGAAAATAATTATGTTTCATTCCAAGAAAAAACTTAGCGTAGGTACAGGTTAGGGAATAAGACATTTCAAGTAAACCACACAAACAATAGGACTTGAATTTCCTGTACACATTTAGACAAAATAACTTATTTTTTTTTCTTATTTTTCAAAACGGATCATCCTTACGCTAAAACTCACGTAGCATATTTTTACAAATACACTATCTTACATTATTTTGCTTTAATTTAAAAAATCATTAAAATACCCTTACTTTATTTTTCTTTAATGATTTTGGATCTGTAAATCGAAGTCAAATTAGCGTAAGGGACATGACTATAAATCGCTACGAGTGTAATCGACGTTAGTAATGAAACACATTAGAGTAACGGACACCAATTTTCCTTATTATTTAGTCTACGTAAATAAATACTATTTAGGCGGAAAGAGCACCAAAATATAAGAATACGTGTGAAATCGGAGCCAGGAAAAGTCAAATACAATAAAAGTTATGAGCGAATAAGCAGAAAAAAAAACTTTGTCGGGCTCTCCTGTAAAGTCGTATTTTGTCCCTTACCCTAATTGAACCTACGGTCGACGTTATTTCTAATTTTAAACATTTTTACATCAATCCATACACACAATTTTGATGGATGTAAATTTTAATAATCTATCGCTTCTTGCGTCATTCCCACAAACTTGTTTAAAAATGCCGGTCATGATGACAGACGATGATACATAACTGGCATATCATAAATAAGTAGGCCTGCTGGTTTTGCAAAAAAATATTTAAATTTATAAAATAATGAACTTTTGTCTTTCTTATTTCGGATAAGAAATTACTTAGGCTCCCTTTCAAATAAATTGCTTAATGTTAAAATTTTCCTATTTATCTCTTTTTTTAATTACATAATTGTTGAATATAAACAAACATTATATTTAGCTTATTTTAAATAGTAAAATAATAAACGTGTGTTTTATTTATTTCAGATAGGTAATTACTGAGGTAGGTACCCTTTAAAATAATTTTATTGTGTTTAAAAACATGGTAGTTTTACAATTCTCCTACTTGTCAATGTCATATTAAAATCATCATCGGTCAAATACTTAAAATAAATTTTGGTACCTATTTCTATTCAATATTCGCATTTGAAAACATATCTACATTGATCTAACAAGACACAATGCATTTCATAGGTGGGTAAGGCCGCGGATTTTGACGAATGTGACACAGACATAACATAAAAAAAATACGTTACGTTACCATAAAACCCAACGAAAGTTACTATAAAGCTCAGCGCATACTGGTATGAACTCTGATTAAATAAAGGTCGTAAAGAAAAAACATATTTTTATCGCTAAATACTTGTTTTAATAAAAATATAATAATCAACCCATATAATGTACTTTCTAATACTTAGTAATTACTTAAATTAACAGTATTTACAAATGTTTTAATGCCATAATCTTTGGAACTAAATAAACTAAAATAAATCACCATAAATGCTTAAATGGAAAATGAACTGTTATTAATTAACACTAATAAACGCGTTAATAATTATACTGTATTTCATTAGCCCTGGGGGGGTAAAATTACCCACTGGAAAAAGCTGATTACTTCTAAAAACGCAAATCAAAATACCTAAATAACAAAATAATTTGATTTGTTTCGCAAACACTTGTTACAGTATGCTGTCATTCAAAATCTAATAAAACTCATTTAAATTAGTAAATTTCTGTGTCCACTTCCCTTTACCACATATTTTCGTTACGTTACATAAAAAATACGTTACGTTTTGTAAAAATGTAACGTATTCGTAACACAAGTGTAACGTATATTTGAAAAAAGGTTGATTATCTTGGTAAATAATTGCAATCTGAACATAATAGTACATGCTACTGACGTTTAAAACTAAACCCTTTCGTATGAAAAAACAGCCGTTTAATAATAATCACTACTTACCGTGAAAATCACACTACCACTTTAGACGTTTTTTGCTAAAACTTTCGCCGCGTGCACTGTGACAACCATTTGTTAACGAATTAATGGAAGTGAGTGTGCTTATGGGTGTCGCCCTACTAGAATAAGAGTTGCTAGTGTCGATAAACAAATTTCTACCAACATTGGCTTAAATATGACCTTAAAAAAGCGTTACAAAAGTATCGTAACGTAAGTTTGGAATTGGTGACCCAAAAAGTAAAGGGAAAGAAAACAGTAAAATTGTTCACATATCATAAGTCCTTAATGAACGAACCAATCATTTATCATTATAATTTGGTTTAAAAACAAACATTTAATGCTGACAAGTCTAATAATATAAAAAAAAAGGTTTTAAGTACTCGTAGTCGAAAAAATTACTCGACTTACGTTACGTTTTTGGCAGAAATAGTTATTTATTAATTTTAAATAAAGAGCTAAATTAGCTATTTCATTTGATTACATGTAACTGAGCATAGGGGAATATTTTAAAATTGATCAGAGTTCTCTAGATGTTATCAGTTTTTTTTATGAGCAAGACAAATTTTAAGCTCCGAATTCGTCAAAATCCGCGGCCTTACCCAGGTACCTACCTACTAACACATACATACCTAAGTAATCTGCTTTCTCTGTACGATTATCGTAAAGATTTTCACTCCACGAAGCCTAGTCGATGTAATGTAATGTAACATTACTTCATTCTAAAAAAACTTAGGGAATCATATTCAAGTAGGTAGGTAGCTATACAGGGTGTTCCACGAGCCACTGAAAACCTTGAACGGGGTGATTTGGTAGGTTAAACTGAATAACTTTTACTATGGAGCTAACCCAGAAATCTCAAAAAAAAATTGCTTTTTTCATATAAAATGTCGTGATCAATCGGTCAAAATGTATGAAAAAGACATTTTTTTTTTTAGATTTCGTGATTGGCCCCATATTAAAAGGTGTTCAGTATAGCCTACTAAATCATAATCATTCAAGGTTTTCAGTGGCTCGTGGAACACCCTGTATAAATGACTAGTACTAATAAATTACATGTTCAGTATTTTCTAATCTCCGCTTCAAATATCATATCACTGACTACACGTAACCCTTATTTCAATGGGCTTAAAGATCAAAAATACTTCAGTAACTGTTGGTCATGTTACGATTATCTCGACTAGACCACTTCAGCTATAAAAGCATTAAGCGTCTTAAAAATAATTTACAACAGCCAAACGACAAAGTTGTATGCAGCGCAAGCGGTGGGTAATTGCAAAGGCAGTTACATCAGCACCTGGCGAAAAACGTCGCAGTTTACTAGATAAGTCCAGTCAGTTACGTCCTTTTGTTTCCGTGAAGGTTGTAACGGCCTATGCAAACTAAACTCGTTAGGGACGTTTCATACTTAGTACAAAGCTGTGTTCAGAAGGCTTGAGCGAGCGCGGGTCAAGTTCTTAGACGAATCAGGGTTTTGTACGGAATTTGACGAAATAGTGGTAATATGTGTTAGGGCACATTTTTTATGGCATTGTAAGTAGTAAAAATACTTGTCAGTGACTTCTATTTTTCCATCGAGTAATGATAATGATGTTGGCTGTTATTAATAGTACCTAAAGGTCTCTGCCCACTAGACTGTACCATACCATGACCGTAGCATGAACGTATCAGACAAAAACTATTATTTGTATTGAAAAGTATGAGACCGTGTTGGCCGGCGCCGGAACGTCCTAGTGGGCATAGTCTCATACTTTTCAATACAAATAATAGTTTTTTGTCTGATACGTTCATGCTACGGTCATGGTATGGTACGGTCTAGTGGGCAGAGACCTTTAGCCACACTAATCAATCTCATCATGCTAACCGACCGTCACTTTCGAATTTCAGCGGAACATCAGGATCAGAATCCGATTTGAGGGACTTTGTAAAATAAATATCAACCTGCTGATTAATTTTACCTTACCGACAAAGTTCAATCAAGTGGGTGCTTCACAACGGTCGATACTACTAACTTCTATCGATAAAAGTACAAAACTCGTTCATGCCAAAGTTTTGTCACTTGCTTAGTGTGTATTTGGGCCATTTTTTTCAAATTTCCCAAATTTTTTTCCACAGGATTTTTTTATAGGATTCCTACTCAGAATCGTGAGCTCTTTCGATCCTTTTAGGAGCAAAATGCTGTCCCAAAATTTACATTATTTTTTCGAACTTTCCATTCCGTTACCAAATAAATGAAAAACAAAATAAATGAAAAAATTGTAACAGAATGGAAAAACCTTGGGACAAATATTTTCTCCTATAAGGATCTAAAGAGCTCGCAATTTTGAGTGGAAACCATTAAAAGTTCCAAATGTAAAATAAAAGTAGGGGGACAACTTTGAAAAAAATAAGTTCAGAAGGGCAGCATAATTTCCATAAATTCCATATGATATCATCATCATTTAGCCGAAAGACATCCACTGCTGGGCATAAGGCTCCCCCAATCAACCAATATAACCAATATAACCGATTCTATGCTGTTTGCCTCTAGCTGGTTCCCGCGGCCTTTACCAGGTCGTCGGACCATCTTATGATTAGTTTGCCTACACAGTTCCTGGCCCCATCGGCCATCTCATCTTCTGACAATATGCAAGCCCGTTGCCACTTAAGTCGGGCAATTCTGAGAGCAAATTTCCATATATTTCCTTATAACCAGTAGAGGAACAACTTATTACATAATATCTTCCCGGATAAGTAAGTGTTCTTACAGGCTGACCCGCCCACACGATGAATCCGCTGGCAGATGCCAAGCGACTAAAATTATCACTGGAGTTTATTCCATTCACAGCGCATATACAAACCAGCAAATAAGATCCTCGATTACAAATATTTATCAGGGTTCTAGGGATCTACGATCTTGGTTAGTGGAATGATAAGCTTTGTTCTGGCCTTTTAACAGGCTTCCCTTGTTAGATAAACGGAAACACAGTTTCCTATTTACAAATCGTTTGGGCTTAGGTCTTGTCGCGAGGGGATTTATCTCCAACTCCAAGTCTATGTCAACATTGTAAATGGTTGGACATGGTTGGACATAAATTGCAAAAAACAGATCTCATGAAAAGCTTGTCAAAGTGACGCTAAAAAGCAAATTGTAATACGTCTCTTACTAGTCGTCAGTGTGAGTGCTGTTACATGGTTCCAATTGGCTTGACTGTGTATCTCACCAAGTTTCTTGCTGGAAAAATAATAATTAAATTTATTTTCTGACCTGGGTGCTTAGACAAGTTGCTAATTGCTAACGTTTAATCGTCAATCGTAAACGAAAGGCAGGTAACTGTCTTTATCGCACTAATATGAAAGAGTGACGGAGAGGAAAAACTACGATATGCTACCAAGCGTTAGCGATTGGCAACTTGGCTAAGCATCCAGTGGTGTAAGGTTAAAATGGGAGGAGCACTTGTACACTAATTAATATAATGTACTTTTAATTAATATTTTTAAGGCTGAAAACAAGACAATAATATTTTGTAACTTCGAGACTATTTTCATTGAGAATTTTATTATAAAATTTTGTAAATAACAAAACGTTAAAATACATAAATTAAACAGCGACGAGTGTTCCATAAATAAACAGGAATTTAGATAACCGATCAAGCTTATTTAAAATGTTATTAAAAATATTTTTTCAACGACAAAGTTGCCTTATCAGTCTTTTATTCCCTACTTACCTGTGTATTAAAATAATCAGCACTCAATTACAACTTTGTCGTACCCACGGGACCGCGACCGAACAGTTTAAAATTAACCGCGCTATTAACCTGCAGTTCCATGAAATTAACTATATCGCTGTAACCGCATTTAATGAGCCAATTTAAACATTGAAAAAGCATCGTTTTTGGGACAAAGGTTTAAAAATGGTAATGCAGGGAAAAAATAAAATAATAAGTAAATTAAATGAAAATCGCGGCCATGTACCGGAAGGCGCAACGTGGGTAGGCCCCCCACAAGGTGGACTGATGACCTAGTGAAGGTCGCAGGAGTTCGCTGGATGCACGTGGCGCAGTACTTATCACAGTGGCAATCTTTGGGGGAGGCCTACGTTCAGCAGTGGATGTTTTTCGGCTGATTCACATGTCTCGCGTGTTACCTGTTAATAGTATTAATTTATTATTAACAAAACGACAAAGAAATAGTACCTAAGTAATATCCCAAAGTAAAAATGTTTGTATGAAATATTCCTTCTTTTTTACCAAAAATATATAGGAATCTGAAAAAAAGAAACTTCTATATGAACTTTCTTGGACATTTTGGGAAATGTGATGGATCTTGTTCTGCACAATTTACTTGACCACCCTACCAATTTTTATCAATATCCAAGACGTGATTCAAATGTACAAATTTTTTAAGAACTGTCCATCTTATGTTATAATTATATGTACCTACCTATGGACTATAAGAAAATATTATTACAGCCACATCCTTTAATGAAACGCGTGAGATACAAAACTCTTTTGTAATTTGTCCATTGTTAGAAAAAATACTCCGTTTTCGTAAAATAAAAGTGTCTTTTGTACAGAAAACAAAGGCAATAAACATTAACCACCCCATTCAGAGGACTTGAGAAGAAATATTACTATTTATGAAAAAATTTGATTGTATTTCCTTCCAAGTTTGTGGAAAACATTTTAAAATTAGGGTTAAAAGTTGTTTTAAAGGATTATTCACGCTAGGTATTTGTGAAAGGAATGAACCCAAGATACTTTCAATTCCATTTATTAATAAAAGTTTTATCATATCACTTCAGTAAAATACATTAAAAACTATCTCATAACTTAAACAGTTGGAAGCAATCAATAATCCAATTAGTATTTCTATTAATATTATTCAACAATTTAATACAAGCTCTGCGCCATTCCACGAGAATGTCGCTTACGTAACGGATTCTTTAACTACTTTTAAAAATGATAGGAACCCGAGTTCCAGTGTGGTAATATTTCGGGACTTAACTTACACGTTCACGCAGTTTTTTCAAATTTTGAGCATTTATTTAACGTAGCTGCCATAGATAGTATAAGCGTCACGTAAGCGACATTCTCGTGGAATGCCCCCAAATAAGTTGTAATAAATAATATTTGTAAGTAGTAGATTTATTGCTCAATAAATATACCACCTCCATACCACCTACATCACATGTATGTTCATGTGACCTTGGTAGGGCAAAGCAATATCAGGGGCCTATTGCATAACAAATTACAACTAATATTACAAGCGGAAGTCTCTTTTCTATCCCTCATACTAGAAAGAGATTTTCGTTTGTATTATTAGTTGTAATTTGTTATGCAATAGGCCCCTGCTATGCTATTCTCTTATTCACACATTCCACGCTGCGTTCGTCAACGAGCTCGACGTCGAGACAGCCTTGTCTAAAATCCTAGATGTTTTATTTGTCAATAAATTAATGGATCACAGTGATACTTTAATCCCTTAGTCAACTCTTATGACACCCACAAGAAGAAATGTATTTTTTTCCGCTATCACTGGGCCATTTTTTATTCCAAATAAAGTTGTCCTCATACTTTTTTGTAACAAAGGTATTTTTTGTAACATTTCTACTCAGAATCGTGAGCTCTTTTGACCCCTATAGGAAAATAAATCGTCTCAAAATTTACATACATTTTTCTAACTTTCCATTGCGTTAATATACAGTGTGTTTCCATGACCCGGGCTTTTACGAAAATGGGTAATAATACGCATTGCTAGCAATCGTTTTCAAGTATTAACATTTGGCAAATAATTAAATTGACCGTACAATTATTTTATTTCCTCCGAACGATCAATGTAACGCGTGTACTGCCTAGTTGTCAAACGTTGTGAGTGGCTGCGATCTATCATTGTCAAGTGCAAATTAACGATTCATTTTGAAGTACATTGCTTCTCAATTAACTTTTCTTAGAAAGTTAATTAATTTTAAAATTAGCATTTTGAATTGAATAATGTACATGGTTTGGTTAGAAATCTGCATCGCATTCTTCGGTTTCGATAAAAGTTCGTATTATAGACACACACTGTATGAAAAAATGGTAACGGAATAAAAAAAACGTTGGTACAATTTTTTCTCCTATCATTATCGATAGGGCTCGCGATTCTGAGTGGAATACATGTTAGTTCCAGTTCCAAAAGAAAGTGGGGAGGGGACAACTGTTAATAAAGTGGCCCCACCACGCGGCAAAAGAAATATTATTTTAATAATATAATGTTTCTTTTTAATTTTTATTATGCTATTTCGTGTTTTACGTGAATTTTATTATAGCTGTTTCATATTTAATTAGATAAAATTTAACATAATATTTATAATAAATTTCGAACAACAAGACTTATTAGTTTACTTATAATATAAAAAAACCTTAACAGTTAAAAATAAGCACTTTCAAGCATACATTTTAATTATTTTCGTTGTTAAATCTGCGATCGCGAAATTCCTTTGAATCTGAAAATATCGTGGTAAATATGGCCTGAATGAAAGGGAACATAATTTATATTATGTACGTTCAACTTTGATTCTTTACGTGAACTTATGTTACAAGCATATTTTGTTAATTTGATGTGTAATAACATCACGAACGCCTACGCTGAAACAAATATAAATTCGTATAAAAATAGAATTCTGTGAATACATTATGCAATACATGAATGCTAAAGTGTATCATGTGAGGATTAGGATTTGAGTCACGAAGTACTGGAACTAATTGGAAAATTAAAAATGACTAAAAATAGAGAATTTGGTAAAGATTAAATTTTAATCCGGCCATTCGGCACAAAAATTTTACCTATAATTAAAAGATTGGTATTTGTTTATCTACAGACAATAAGGACCAAAAAAAAGAAAAGGATTTTAGACGTCAATTTGAAAGGAGATATTTTTTGTGGGATCGCTTTGTGACAAAAGCACCTAAGTAAATTTAAGAAATTTCCAAGAAACTTGTCCATTATCCTGTTATTACGTCGCTAGCTAATTTTATTAAGAAAAGCGCTTTTGCCGCCTGTATTTTAAGTATACCCATTTGGCCTAAACACGAATTAAAAAGCAATGAAGACATTAACACGAAAATAATGTTTTGTTTAGAAGTTACGCTCTGAAAATAGAAGAGGGTAGTAGATTTTTTTTCTTGACATCGTGTCAGACAATTCGAAAATGCTTATTAGAAATGAAAAAGTGGCAACATTGTAGTGTCGTCCCGTTTCCTCACGCATATTGATTTAAAAAGGGACGACACTACGATGTTGCTACTTTTTAATTTCTACTCTTTTTTGTCAAGCTGTATTAATAAGCTTACTTGAATAAAGAATAGTTTGATTGGACTTGACTTGACCAACTAATTAAATTAACTTCTAATATTATCCTGAAGTTTCGGGCACGACGCTACACCCGTGGTCGCACGTATACTTTACGTTGTCATTAAAATATGAGTGATAATCGTCATAATTTAAATCAATTATTTAATTACCTAACGTTCTTACAAATTATCCTAAATATTGTCAGGATTAATACATATTGATACATTGCATTATTAAGCGCCTATTACACCTACCAGCCGTGTGGTGACGGCAGTAAGAATACATTTGTCACCACCCCAACTCCTCCTGCGGGTGTCTAAGGGATTGAAGTATCACTGACCACTACTTGATAAAAGATTGATGATGGGCAGCAGCGTCATCATAGTGGATATATTACTGCGATCGCCAATCCGCTTACCCAGCATTGTGATTATGGGCATTTACCTCCTAATGCGTTTGTACGCAGGAGAGGCCTACGTTCAGCAGTGGACTATCATTGGCTGATGATGACGATGATGATAATGATTACACCTTCCTGAATCAGTCACAGACGACAGAGATAGTATAATACGTTAGACACGATTAAAAATATCTCCATATGTGTCTTACATACTGCATTGTCCCTGTCATCAGTGATTAATATAGGAAGGTGTAATAGGCGATTTAGGCACTGATCCCACCAATAGGAAGTCAGCAATTAGTAGCTCGGCTACAAAAAGTAACAAAAATAATCGCTCCCGTTTAAAGAAAAACGACAAGGCGATATTTGTAGCTACGTGCTCAGCTAGTATAGATACCATCTCAGCGTTGAGCTAGTGGGACCAGTGCCTTAGAAAGCTGTTTAATCTTTGGCTTTCAAAGAAAAAATCGAGAACGGAAAGTATTTCATTAGTTCCTTTCTCTCTCTCACACACACACACACACACACACATCATCATGAATCTTAGTCAGCTCCACTTGTGGACAAGGCTTCTCCCACAATTGGTGCATTTGGACGTTTTAAGAGGTAAATAGGATAGCTACTCATAATCGCTACGCAATGCAACTCTTAGTCGACTCTTACGATATCTATGGGAAGAGATGGGGTGCTGACTAATCATTTTCTTACACTGCCGTTCCTACGCAGCTATCGTATAAAAACTGTTTACGACAAACGAAATCAGCCTCCGTAGCCTAGTTGGTAGTGATCCTGCCTACGAAGCTGGAGGTTCCGGGTTCGAATTCCGGCGAGGGCATTATTTGTATATTTATTTATCACAAATATTTGTTCCTTGGTCATGGCTGTCTATGTATTTAAGTATTTATATGTACATATCTATCTATTATATATATCGTCGCCTGGTACCCACATCACAAGCCTTAATTGAGCTTACCGTGGGACTAGGTTGATTTGTGTAAGATGTCCTAAGATAAAAAAAAACATATCTTCCGTACTGCCCCCGTAAGCATAAACGCAGTAAGTAACTAGTTTTAAAATGATAATTAAAATCAGAACACAATTCAGTTGAATAAAGTAAACAATTTATTGATTCTTCAAAACTAACTAGTACAGCGTTTATGCTTAGGGGGGCAGCGTAGGTACATCATCCAATAAACCGTTTTATAAATAACTTTTTCGACTTAACTCACTGAAAAAATGCTAAGTTGGATTTATCAGATTTTGCGTAATTCTAACCGGAAATTAAGGTTGATTGGGTCCTATCACAAATATTTTTTGATATTTCCAAACTTTTTATGCAGGCATTCTACTAAATTAATTTGGTTGATTACACCAGTTGTTTGGTATAATGTACAATGTTCTTTGTTGATTTAACCAGAACTCTGGTATCGACTTCAACCTTTTTAGTTTTGTAAATTTGATAGCAAGGATTTGTTATATATATCAAAGTTTGCTCGTAATATAGCCAACCTAAGTTACTTTGGTCAATATTTTTTTCAGTGCGAATTTATAACTATAACTTTTGGAAATGTGCTATTTCAGCTACAAAAACCTCTAAAATATGAAGCATGCTCACAGTTATATTATGGTTAGTAACTCCAAATGCACAACTTACTTTAAACTTTGTCTATTGTCCACATTCACAAAGCATCTTGTCAAAAAATCGCGACTCTTTACAAACTCAACTTTAATTACCCGCCGGACGCCATAAAACAACCCCCGACCCCCTCCAACCCCCTCCTACCCCCTCCAACCCCTCTAGGTGTTGTCTCAACTAGTGGCTTAAGCAACCCCAAGTTGGAAACTCTTGGCAATTTGGGAAGTTGTAACAAAGGTTGAACTTCCTTACCTGCCCTCACATTTGCATTTAAATTACACATCATTATTGTTACTTGTGATATTCAGGGACCTTTTGTGTCGCGGTGATGAGATTTACGAAGTTTTGATGCTGTTAGTTGGTGGGGTCACTGATTTTTAATAAGGCTACGCGGGTCAAAAAGTGACATTGTTGATAGATAATATAATAATACTCGTATGTGCCCATCAAAAAACCGGTATTTGTTGGACTGTGATTTCAAAGTTTTTAAAGTAACAACAATATCAGTACTGGTGCCTCTTTTTAAGTGATAGGTTCATTAAATTCGTGATAGAAGAGCACAGTTTTCCAAGGGTTAATAATATATAACCTTACATTAACTTAAGAATTTAAAAATGTAAATATACTTACGATAATGTGTTGAACTGTATCGAATATTTAAAGTACCTAGCCAGTAAAAACTAAAAATAATCTTTTAATTAGCAATAAATAACTTAAATTACTAATTAATTCAATTCTTTAAACTAACTTGCCTAGTTCACTAGATTTGTCATTCAAGTAAAAGATATATATTTTATAATTATTGTAAGTATACATATATATTTAAAAATTATTGAAACATCTAAAATAAATTATATGAACTAAATCCTATTTATTTCAATTACCTACATATGCGAATATGAATTGATAAATTTGATAATCATCAAACTTTCTGTAAATTGAGATACATAATTTGCTTAAGTGATTTATTTGCCAACGGTTTGCATATAATCAGTACATTAGTCGGTACTTATCATAATGCTTGAAATCATAATATCAAGACGTCAGCGAGCCTTATTCACTTCCGAGCTCAAATTCCTAAAATCATTAGTGCTGCCTTAAAGACATATTATATAGGCTCAAAAACGGTGTAATTACGTACTAATTAGCTCCTGGGAACATGCTGGGATTAGCCTCTTGCCGTCTCTCGTACACACGGACTGCTAGAACTGGAAACAAAACCTTGAAACCACTCAACTATGGTCCAATACTTGAACTATAGTCCTCAATTTCAACTTCTAAATAAGCGTTAGTCCCAATCTTCTGTTAAGCTTTGTCCAAGTTTTTGATTATTTATTAAGTTTTTCCCTGTGAATAGCGCTATTAATAGTAAAACAATAACAACTAATGGAAGTTATTCGATTAACTTTTGGACCATTGTTAGGAGCGTTTGGACTATAGTTGGGTTGTTTTACGGAATAGAAGAGAAGACATGTGCATATTAGCTGGAAAATGTTCCCAGTATTTTAGCTCATGAATCTTTATTGTGCACAGACTAACAGACGTTGGATTACAAGGGATTTCAAAAATAGTGAGGTCCATACATAAAAGTTCCAATTTTACATGTGGATTAACGACACTGTAATATAAATATCTCATACTCGTAGATACGAAACGAGAATTGTTAGTAAAATTATATATTCTTTGTTACCAAAAATGCTTTCAGTCTTTATAATCATAAGTGTAACACTTTTGGGTCATGTGTAATTTTTCATAGAAAAATGCTACAAGCACACTGATCTCAAAAAAATATTAAAAAAATACTTTTGACACTGGATTCTTTCTGAATTTTTCTAATCTTTGAATATCTACAAAAAATGGAAGAAAGTTTTTTACACAACAATATTAATATTTTCTAATCACCATCTAATCATTAATATTGTTTGTTGTCCATTGCAGCGGTGTGTAGATTTGCAGTAGGATGCAGAGTTTGCACATAATCGCCTCAGGCGTGATGATCCCATCTCACCTAATGAACTCGATAGGTGCAAACTAACATCCGACGGGTGATGTATGGACGCTGTTGGTAAAATTTTGTATAGCTATACAGGTCGTCCCAAACTATGGAATATGAAGGGAAAGTATCTTAAATATCGCAGATAGGATGTTTTGCTGAAATAAGACTTCATGTTAATTTTTAAAGTTAGTAATTCTGTATTCACAGACTTTTTTTAGGTAAAAATAAAATTTATTGATTAATTTCCTTATCGCTAGTATGTCAAAGTGCTTACATTATTAATATTATTATATATTAAGAATTATATTTGTACCTAAGGTACCTGCACTAGGAAGATCGTATATCTCAGGCAAAAATGTTTTAAACGAATTAAAAAAGCAAAATAAAATCATACACAGAAAAGTCAAATATTCATTACAAACTGACTCAAATGTGAAAAATAAAACACCTCCTGTTTTGTTGTTGTCAAGATTCCCATCGAAACTATGCACCTAGATAAATAATTCTTCTACTCAAGGAACATACGAGTAGTAGCTTAAAAGGAAGGAATGAAGTAAAATTACAGACATTAATTATTTAACATGTAAGAATTATTTATTGCTATTCATAGTGAACCTCTATAAATAGCATTACTCGCTATTAAAACAAATACAAAGTATATTTGTACCAAAACAGTTTATCAACAATCCCACAATGTCGAAACAGACATCTTTCGCAGTTATTTTTTTCTATTGTAAGCATACCATAGAAAAAATTAACTGCGAAATCAGGCATTACGTACAGTTGCATAAACTACTATTTCCCTTAATGTCCCATAGTCTTGGGACACCTGGTATATTTGGAGATAATGTTCACTGCGGCAGAATTATATGTGAAGACGTTTGTTTCCTGTAGTGTATAGAGTATGTTTCTGTTCTCGAGTATATAATATATCAGATGTGTCGTAGCGTCCGGAGCGTTTAAATATATCTGAACAAGCCTTTTTTGTCATAACCAAAAATGTATATGTAGCAGCAATATTTGACACTTTAAATGTTAAAACAACGTACTAAATTTATATTAATTACATAAAATATGGACAAATAAAAAAGAAAAACGAACGAGACGAAAATTCATTATAAGGATTTAGTACTTTACCCAAAAATACGCACTCTTTGATCACCTTTTCTAAAAGTCATATAAAATACTTACTGTCGAAATATTAATAAAGCCATACGTAAGAACTTCAAATTTCCATTATACGAGCAAGGGATTAAAACTAGGGCGGCGGAACATCCCTTTCAGCTATAAGCCGGGCCTCTGTCTCCCAGTGGGTTTCTAAATACCGAGCATTTTACTCGGACTAACCAATTTAATATGAACTCAAGGCCAACTCAGTCTGATCAGCCCTGTAGAATTTATACAATGTGCCCATGAGGAAAGGGAAAAATTTCAACAGCGGATTTCTGACCAAATTTGAAGTTAAAATGTCGTATGAAGTTTTCAGGATTCAGTCTAAGTATTTTAAGAGACAATTAGATTTTTTCTTAAAACCGTTTTAGACCGCTACGCTATGATAAACGCATTATAGGAAACGATTTTGTCACCATGTTGTCTTAGTCTTGTCACACTTAATTGACAGACATCAAATGAACAAAAAAATCCTTAATTCTCTAGCAAATGTAAAAAAAAACAACTTTAAAGTGCATTATTTGCGATAGTTTCTTTAATAAAATCCTTTTTTTGTGTATTAAGGCATTTAAAACATTAAAAAAAAACATACCTCAAACAGTGGCGAGAAAATGTACTCGCACAGCCTAAGGTCTTGAAGATGCACGCGCGCCATGCTTGTAAAATATGAATAATAAATAAACAAGCGATAATAATAATTATAAATGTATAAATAATAATATTAAGATGATGCTGCTGCTCGTAATTAATAAAGGAACCGTAAAAACATACAACTATAGTCCAGTATTACAACTAGGTCCAAAAGTTCAACTCGTAACTGAGCATCAATGGAAATCTTTTATTTTGGTTTTATCTAAGTTATGAATGAGGAGACTTAGTGCAACAATTGCGTCAATAATAATATATAGTAATTACACTAAATCGAGGATATTTGACTTAGTTTTGGACCATAGTTGAGAACTTTTGGACTATAGGTATAAATAGTTAGTTTTGAATATAGTTGTAAAACTATTACGGAATATTCATTGACACTTCAATCCCTTAGAGTCACCATACGCTGATTTCATTCATATTTCTACTAGTTCTTCGAATAAATATTTTCTATCGCTCGTGGCGGTAGGAATGGTGGCCTTAAGTGCGTTTTGTTTAAACAAAGGGAAAATGAAGAAACAACGGGTTGAGTTTTATTTATAGACCAAACAGAGTAAAGGGTCGCAGGCTTAGTGCGTCGAAAGTAAGCTTCTTCAAATATTGGCATATTAATATGGCCTACAATTTTCATTGTACTATACTAGTTTGTCTGCCTTCTGTGTCAAGTTCTCCTCAAATGCTCAAAGGTTAGCTGGAAGAGATTCCTTTAAAGGGTAAAGTTCGCCTTTGTACTTATTTTAACAGTTATTTTAATTTATCATGTCGACGGTAGAAAGGCTAATTGGCTTAAGCGACACTTTGGGCGATATTGAGTTATTTATATCATCGGAATCGGCAGATTTTTCTCCGTCGATTGAGCTCGGTTTCATAGCGATCAGACGATTTTGATGGCGGTTAACACTTCTGAAATTTGGTACAGCGTTAAAAAAATGAAGGCATGAAGCAACACAAAAAATTGCATTTTTGAATGAAACGTGACTTGACCCACAAACATGTTTGGTTGCTTCCCGCTTAAGCGATTTTTACTTTCCCAACTTTGCCATTCGTTTTGATTTGAACCTTTTGGCTTTACTCCATCACACACGAGCATAGTCGTTTAAGTCAATTGAACTTCAACAAAAAAGTGCCACCATAGGCGTTTGAAGCATTTAGCCTCCATTTAAAATAAAAGAAGCATGTCGCTTGAACCATTTAGCTCTTCCCAGTTTTTTAGGGCATGGGTCGCTTCAACCAAATACGTAAAACCCTAAACCATAAAATGTATGTTACTTAAGCATTTTGAACCTCTTTTTATAGATGAGAATGCCGGTTGAAATAGAATATTTGTTTGACCTGTGTCATTTAAATCCTTATAATAAAATCATAATGCATCATATCAGTGTAGCTTAAATCATCAAAAATTTCTATGAGAAACTTTTGACTCGGCGGTACAATCACACTCTTGCCGCCGTCGGTGCTTTTTGAGCCGCTCGCCTATAACTACCGCCGCCCCCCGCGCGGGCGCGTCAATCACTTGTAGTCTGTGCCGGTAGGCGCATGTGCCGTAGTGATTTGTGTGTGATACTGAAATCGTGTATTTCACATTATGAAATAATTTAATTATTTTCATTGTTATTTCTTGATTATTTAATAATAATTAAAGTTTAAGTCTAAATACTTACTTACGTATTTCTGCCGCTTATATTGTAAAAAAAAACTGACTACAGATATAATAAAAATTAAGATTAAAAAATGTAACGTAACTATCAAGCGTAGTAATAAATTAATTAAAGATGTTAGGCAAAAAGAGCATTTATTTCCAAAAAAAGCGACAGAAAGGTTATTGCGGATGAAACGCTGTAATCAATATCCGCAATTTTTCTAAGACTGATTCTGCCAAATAACTATCCAATTATGTTATAAGAAGCAAATATTTTTCTTTATATAGCAATAAAAATTGAGAAAAACGATTTTCATTCATTTTGTTTTCTTTAGACCTGCAGAGTACGAGTCATTATACCTTTGTCTCTAAATATCCGAGCTTCAACCACCATGTTTAATCATATTCATATAATTCCTGAGATTTAAGCAATCTGTTTTTCAATGAGTGTGTGTCATTAAGTCAATTAGAATCGCCACTTATTTCCATTAAAGAATCGCTTAAACTGTTTAGCCTTACCCCGTTGTATAGTAAAAATAGCGCTTAGCTCATTTAGCCTTCTTTTTAAAAAAGTTCACTTGTACACTACAGTCATTTGACTTGCCTCCGGCGGCAGACGCTGTTGGTATTTGAACCAATTAGCCTTTCTCTCATTTTTAGCAGATTTGTCTTAAGCGACCTTTATTTCGAGACATAATAAACTAATTTTATCAAGGTAGGAACCAAAGTATGCCCCTTGATATCTTGAATATTTGATGGCAGTTGCGTTACAATATACCTGTTACTTTTTTTGTAGCGATTTTTTTTCTAAAAAATAAAACTTTAAACGGCTCTCCTGTAAAGTTCATAAAATGTCGGTTAAGTCAATTAGCCTTTCTACCGTCGATGTTATGATTTGTCTTTTTTTTCTGTACAATAAAGTGTTTACTACTGCTACGGCTACTACTACTATACGAGTATGGGTATTTACCTCATAATGCGTCCTATACGCATAGTTAATAGGAGAGGCATGGACTAACATAGGCTGATGATTATGATACTATATGGGTCGATTGCAAAAAAATATACATAGTTAAAGGCTTTAAATGAAATAGTACATTGTGGATCAAGGAAGGTACGGAATTACTAATGAGAGAGTTAGAAGCCCGACGCCGTTGGCGGAGGCCTTTTAATGACTCGAGTTAGTATTCCGCTTACCGACCGTGATGCATACAATGTTTTTCATCGAACTTGCCCACAAAAAAATAGCTTGAAAACAAAATATTATTAAATGACGTACTGAATTTTTTATTACTCTCTAGGGAATTTCACTTTCACTTTTTGGATATTTTACGATTTTTCATAAAAATCTGGTATAAGTAGCCTAGTAAAATTGATAAAAGCGGGCACTTAGGATACACAATGCAATAATCTCTATGTTGATTATTGCTGAATATTATTGAAATATTTTACCTGTAAATATGCAAAGCAAATTAATTTTAACCGTCATTTTACTTTATTTTTAAAACCATTCGGATATAATATAAGATACAATATTCGAATACCTGTTACTCTCGAATATTTGGAACATGTACATATACAGGGTGGAAAAAGATTTTGGGTCAGTGAGGGCAGCTATCAGATCCCGTGTAGCTACGTGAAAATGATCTTAGAAGACCTTCCCGCGATTTTCAATTAAAGAAGATTAGCGTTTTCAGATTTTGGAAAAAGTATACAGGGTGCGAGGAAATGGTCATTTTTGAGAAACTTTTTTTTTTATGCCAATCGATCCTGTTTCTGTTCAGGATCAAAAGCTTGTATCGGACCAAAAAAAAATTTTCGGCTAGAAAAGCTGCAATTTCCTATACAAATTGTATGTATAGGAAATTGCAGCTTTTCTGCTTCTGAAATTGCGGCTAAAATTCCCATACAAATTGTATGAAAATTAAAATTATTTTTCACACTTAATTTTTTATGCCAATCGATTCCATTCCTATCCAGTACCAATAGTTTCCTAGGGGTCAACTTACGGCAACGTAAAAAAAAAACTAAAATAAAAAAAAACTGTTTTCATACATTTACTATGGGAAAAAAGTAAAAATTAGTTACATTATCTGTGACGCTAATTAATGTTGCTAATGATTTCATACAGTATTATTATTATCATTTAGCATAGGACGACTAATTATCGTGACAGATAAAGTAATTAAGGTTTCACTTTTTTTCCATAGTAAAAGTATGAAAACGGTTTTCTTGAAAATTTGGATTTTTTGTACATTGCCATAAGTTGACCCGTAGGAAACTATTGGTACTGGGTAGGAATGGAATCGATAGGTATAAAAAAATAAGGGTGAAAAATATTTTTTAATTTTCATACAATTTGTATGAGAATTTAAAATCTCGATTTGTGGCTTTTCTAGCCGAAAATTTTTTTTTGATCCCATACAAGCTTTTGATCCTGAACAGAAACAGGATCGATTGGCATAAAAAAAAAAGTTTCCCAAAAATGACCATTTCCTCGCACCCTGTATACTTTTTCCAAAATCTGAAAACGCTAATCTTCTTTAATTGAAAATCGCGGGAAGGTCTTCTAAGACCATTTTCGCGTAGCTACACGGGATCTGGTAGCTGCCCTCACTGACCCAAAATCTTTTTCCACCCTGTATATATATACAGGTACTAAACGTTAATGCAAAAGTCCAAAAACTCTCCAAAATTTCATTACAAACACCCTCCGTTTAATTCCCCTCCTGCTAACCCTGTGGTGGTTACAACTCCAAATTGGCACTCTAGTGTCGTAGAAATTTACATAAATACTTTCCTTAGACTATTTCGTTTATTTAATTCGTGAACCAACGGTTTGAGACGCCTGCAAATGAGGGTCTTGGAATAAGTTGCTGGAAAAAATCATGGCGTATTTAGAGGCTTTCAAGATTATCTGAACATTTGGACGTTTTTTGCAATTATGACGTTTTTGATGAAAGGTTGATGTTCACAAAGTTTAATGTGACAAAAATACAGGGAGAAATAAAAAACCGACCAAGAGCATGTCAAGCCACGTTCAGTGTACGGTTTCCTATTTATTCAAAAATGGCTTCAAAATAGTTTTATTTTCATGATTTTTTTTATATTTTTCGGACCCGGATCAAAAGCTAAGAGACATTTTTTTAAATTCAATTGCTTTAATTGAATTTTAAAAAATGTATTTTTTTTAATTCAATTAAAGCAGCAAAGTATTCCCGAAAATACTTACTTGAAAATCTTTTTTTTAACGCTACCCCAACTTCTAGTAGTTTTGTCAAATACTTTAAAAAAATCGTCCCATCTTACGTGTGCCTGAGGTTGCCGGATTTTTTTTACTCTGTCTTTTTGTTGTCATAAGTAATATGTAATTATACCAATATCATATTGCTAATTTCTAGTACTAATGGTCACTGAGCTAAGCTACGGTCAGACAGATAGACAGACAGACGGATATGGCGAAACTAAAAGTTCTTAGTTTACCCCGGAACATAAAAAAAAAAATGTTACTCAAAATCACAATGAAATCCTGCTCATTAAAAATGTTACGTCAAAACAACTGTTAGGGTTTCCCAAAATCAATTGACGTGGAATCGGTTCAAGCTGGTCGAATTGATTTAGGTAGACCCTTTGGAGTGCCGATACATCAGTATCTAAATACATACGTCAAATACATGAATTTATACACACATGATAAATACCCCGTTTTTGAGTCTTATATAAAACATGGCTCCCATGTGAATATCGAAACAACCTTTTAATTATTTGTTGGAGGTCGACCAGAAAACAATTTTGACCCAAATACAAAGTTGATCGAGGTTTGACACGCAGATTAATATAGGACAATGTAAATTGACATAAGGTTATAATTGGTTCTGTCAGAATCTGCTATAATCTTCCAATGGATTTGTTTGATCAAAACCAAAACAGGCGGATACCCTATTCCGGATTTTATCAATATTCATGGAATAAATAAATAAATAAACCGCTTGGCTGAAATGCGACTGGCTGGACGTCTACGACATGCATCACAATAGGTATATAAATAAATAAAAATAATGTAGTGAGTACTAAGCGACGATATTGAAATACGTTATCGTTTCAATATGTTTTTATGATTACAGCATTGTCAAAGAGGAGTGTTCAACTAATTAGACCAAATGAAGAATAAAATAAAGGGAACATAAAACAGAACCTCGAAAGCTTGAATGTTTTACATAATTTGTGCTACCTACACCCGCCACGTGCCTTAGCTATTTAATTATTTACTGACTGCTCTTTCTACACATTTATTTTAATTATTATGAACACAAGATCAGTTCACAAGATTTCAGTAGGTAAGTATTATTTCATTATCATGGCAAAAAATACTTTAAATATTACGAATTCAAATATAACTTTCAATAGCTTTATCGACAAACAATGTATTTTTTTCTCGCAAAGATGGGCCATACATTAAACGCGAATTCGGAATTGTTCCATTGCAGTGGTGCTAACCGGCAATTATAATATCACAGGCACTTAAGTACTTGCATAGAAATCAACCATTACCTACTAAGAAACAAATGTTCGTGATAATTTGGAACATATCATTAAAAAGCCTGATAATGTGCCTGTTACTGCCTGTTACCCCCGTTTTTTGTCATTGGGTACGGATCACTAAAAACGACTAATAACAGGTATACGCAACATTTTACAATTCGGAACACAAATTGTATCCGCTACTTAACCTCACTGAAGAACGGTTAAGTACGCATTAGGTGGAGCACCGCTTAAATACCGAATACCAATGTCTGATGGCCTGCCGCGATGTTTGAAGTTCGTATCATTCGAACATCTGTCTTTGTCACTCTAACGAATGCGTTATCGGTGAAACAGAGACAGATGCTCGATTACTATTTCCGAAGTTTGTGGTAGGCCTTGGAACTTTTTATTTACATTCCCTTTGCTAAATATACCTTTATCGAGAATTACATTTGTAAAATATTTGACAAAATGTTCTAAAGTACCACATTGTTCGTCATTGCTAAAAAATGGTTTCTAATTGGGTCGTAGCGCCTCACTGACCTCCAAGAAAAGTGAATTGAAATTATCCAAATACGATACGAACAAATTGTATAACTTCTAACAACATTATTTTTTCATGATCAAAGAAGCTCATACTCGTACTTAAGAAGAAATTAATACATGCATACAAATTTGTTAGTAAAACGATTGTAAGAAATATATACCTACACATTCAGTGAAAAGGTTATAATGAGTTAGCTAAAATCACAAAACCCTCATATTTATTCCATAACGATGATTAATCACTTTGTTAATTGACGATTTATTTACAGCGTGGCGATTCGTTGAAACAATCCATTTTGCTTAGTAAGGGATTACCGTATTTCGTTTGTTTTTTAACATCAACATATATGAAAATGTTTCAAACCACTGGATTTAAATTTATTTCATGTTAGAAATTCTGTGTGACATTATGCTTTTTAGATTGTACATCAACATTTGGAAGCAGCGTCATCATAATGGATACATTACTGTGATCGCCAATCCGCTTGCTCAGCGTGGCGATTATGGGCATTTACCTCCTAATGCGTCTATACGCATAGTTAATAGGAGAGGCCTACGTCCAGCAGTGGAATATCATAGGCTGATGATGATGATGATGGATATTTAAATTATCGTGTGCATCGGTTTCTTTGACAACTGGGAATAACTTCCAATAATCAATTAACATACATGTCCCTGGCACTTTGAAGTCGATCGCAAATAGCGTTCCTTTCATCGAATATGGCCGCTAACTTATTAAACCTCGTATGTACAACAATAACTTGATGGAAGATACACCCTTATTCATAGTGAAATAAAAGTGATATTCCCATGAATTTATTGCTGTAGATCTGAGGTTGATTATATAGCGACAATATGTACGTAATATACTTACGAGTATTTAGTATGTTCAGTGTAATGATGTAAAGATAATAATGAGTAGGTAAGTAACATAAACCTCATTAAATAATAATTAATATTGTTGTTATGACGAAAATGTACAGTTGCTTAATAATTATAGGTATTCCTGTAATTTTAACAATCTTCGTGAGAGTAATTTTACAGATTGTATGATAAGTAAGAATACATTTGTCATCACTCATCAGCCCAACTCTTCCCGCGGGTGACGTAAGAGTCAAATACGAGTACTTAGGGATTGAAGTGTTACTGACTATTCATTAATTAAAGATTGATGACGGGCTGCAGTGTTATCATAATTAACACTTTACTGCTTGTCATTTGCAACACCGCGATTTCGGCGTTAGTCCCGTAATAAAAATTCTCATTATGACGTATATACAGTGTGTACGAGGTTATCAGTGACGCAGAAAACATTGTTTAAATAGAAAAATTGTTATAACGATTATATCCGCAATATCGCGAAAACATTCACTGCATCTTGCACGCCATATGAAAAGCAATAAATCATTCAACTAGACAAGATTAAAAAGTAAGAAAGCAAGGCGCGATTCGACAGAACTCTTTATCTGTTCCCGTAAGATGTCACGTTCGAGCCTCAGGGGAGAAAATTCTCTTCCACATTTCAAAATTCGCATGACACACAGATACAGATTTAAAAAGAAAACGTAATTCAGTAGTATAAAGCCCGCTTTTGAATGTTTTGGACAGGGGAGATACGAGGTTGAAAAAAATATGGGATGAAAAATGAATGCCTAGGGTAAAAACGGGAGAGGTGAGAAATATCGCATCAAAGGTTTATTTTGTTCTGACTGCAGTTCGTTAGTTTGATAATGTAGGATTCCGCGGAAAAGTGTCTTCAAATCCGTGTATATGATATGAAGCAATTCGTCATCATCATCATCATTTATTTAACCCTTAGGTGCATACAGTATCAAAAACGATACGACCGAAATGACACATGTCGAAATAAGTAATCAATTGCGACTGTCACACTGAGCAACAGAGTTTTAATTGGCATCGATTGTTTACATAAGTCATTTCAGAAATAAAATGTGTGATACCATTATGCACCTAAGGGTTAAGAGCTTGGCTCTTGTTGGTGGAGTAATTTCCATTCTATTCTATTATCTGCCTTTTCCTTCAGCACTCTATACGTTTCAACTTCTATAATTTCCTTCAATTGCTTCATGTAAGCTCTCCGTGGTCTCCGTCAATTCGTGATATTTTTATTAAAATTAGAATTGAGTACAAAAATACAAATCAATATATTATTTAATAAAATAATATGATTTGTTTCACAAAAACTTGTGAGATCGCGTAAACTTACGTTTAATTATATCCTGACGTTTCGGGCATGGCGTTACACCCGTGGCGACGTCAGCCCGAAAGTCCTCTCAACCGAGCGTATACATTATAGCCGAAAAGTACGTGAAGTTATTGAAATTAAGAAACATCGGAATTTTAATCAAAATGAGGGGCAAGGAATCTCGTCCGCGTGGAATCCCGTGATTTACAAACGTAAGCGTGGTGAAACATCCATTTTAAACCCATTGGATGTTGTGAGTGTTGTGTGTAGGCCTAGTGACAACCCTAGCCTAGAAGTGAATAATCAAGATCAAGTGCGAGTAGTTCGAAAAACCCGCGCAGCTCGAAGGTGTTGATACATTCTCTCGCCAGTGTGCCTGCGACCACGGGTGTAACGTCATGCCCGAAACGTCAGGATATAATTAAACGTAAGTTTACGCGATTAAGACCTGTTTGTCTTTAAAATATGAGTGATAATCGTGAAAGTTTAAATCAATATAACTTTTGAGATATTTTTATTACCTATACTAACAGTGAGAATCCCCAAGACAGTGTGCTGACAGTGAACTTTCTAAATAAGTTATTATTCTCTGTGTATTCTGTGGCAAATATTCAAATAATTTCATTGCCAAGTCTTTAATATTTCCGGCCCCAATGAAGTCGATCTCATTCATTATGTACGACCCAGGACAGTCCCGAAATCCTATTCGGAGACTAAAAAGATATTTCTCAATTTTTTTGACTTGATACGAACTTGTCGCGACTCTTTTCTGTATTTCGTAAGCACATGACTACATGACATAGGACATTTTTTTCAAAGTTGTCCCCCCACTTTTCGGAACCCTACGGAACCCTTATAGTTTCGCCATATCCGTCTGTCCGTGTGTCCGTTTGTCCGTCTGTCCGGCTGTCTGTCTGTCTGTCTGTCCGCTGCATATATCAGTGGCCGTTAATACTAGAAATTTGCAATTTGGTACAGGTATATATATATTAATCAAGTCAACAAATAAAAACTAGAAAAATATTTTTTTCCGGGTACCTACCTTCTCAACTGGTGAAGTAGGAATGATTTTTTTTATTTGCTTTAATCCTATAGTGTGGTTTACCATTGAATGGTCTCCTAAAAATAATAAGTATCTTGAAAGAAAGTTTTTTTCTAAAGTCAATATTTTCGGAGATAATCGCTCCTGAAGAAAAAAAAATGTGTACTCCCCCTCTAACTTTTGATCCGTAGGTCCAACAATATGAAAAAATCATGAACAGTGGGCTTATAAAATACTTTAAAATAAAACTATTTCGAACATAATCGGCTTAGCCGTTTTTGAATAACTATGGAACCCTATACTGAGCATGGCCCGACATGCTCTTGGCCGGTTTTTAGATTTGGAACTATTAATATGATTTCCACTCATAATCACGAGCTCTTTCAATTCTAATAGGAAAAAAATTTGTCATGATTCTGAGTGGAAATATAAAAGTTACAATTCCCAAAAAAAAACAGAAAGGGTTGAATTTGAATGGCCACATGCAAGTGAAAAAGAGGAGGAAGCATATCAGCTGGTGTTAGGAAATTAAAGTAAAATTTCCTAACACCAGCTGATGCTTCCTCCTTTAATGATAACATGCCATGAAATTTTCGAATACATAAGTATAAGTACTTAAACAGATTTTATCTACAGGAATATCATAATTTCCCTGTTATGTATTCAGAAGCGGTAATGTAATGACCTATATTAAGAGACCGGTGTCTGTGGCTGTATCATAATGTTAACATTAAAGTACAGGCAGAGTACAGTGCATCATAATGTTGACATTAAAGTATCGTCGTCATGATATTAATTTTAACATTATGAAGTCAACTTCTTTTTGTTGTTTTTTTTTTTCAATAAATATTTATTGTAGGATATCCTTACTCAAATTGAGTGATTTCAACTGATTTGTATTTTTATATTTAGAGGTAATTACTTAGTGGATATCAATGAAAATAAAGGTGAATTGTCATTCTAAACTAATGATATGGATGTAGATAAAGTTATGTATGTGACTGTACATAATTAGGCATTAAACACTCGTGTGATCTTATTATGAAACTCGCCTACGGCTCGTTTCATAAAACCACACTCATGTTTAATGCCTCTTATTATGCGCCAGCCACATAAATAACTATTAAGTAGGTACGCCATTTTACAACCAATTATTTTTGAATCGCGATATAATACAAATTGATATGTTGTTGAATGTCTGGACATTGTCATTTAATTTTAATCAGTCATCGTGTGAAATTGACATATTCAAACCTGGAATGTGCCTTCTGGATGACCCCGGGGCTCTAGTGAAACTTTAATTGCAGTTTTGATTATTTATACGTTTATTCAGGAAATTAACTTCAGAACGCGGGTTGTGAATCATTTAAATTGAGGACGTTTAATGTGGAGGACTATGTAAATATTCAGTTCGTATGTTATTAGGGTCAATTGCAAAAAAAAAAACATGTTGTTGGCCTTCGTAGCCTTCGTAAGTTCCTATCTGACACGCTCTTATGTAAAAATAAGATTGTGTCAAATATTCTTGATGTTCGCCTTATTTTCAACTAGTAAGGTGCAAAAGTAGACACAGTTTTATAGTCCATTATATCGACGCTGGAAAGCAAACACGTAGTAACCAACAAGGTCAAAAATTTTTTTATTGCACTTTCGGAATCTTCGATTTTTTCCGCGTCGATTGGTGCCATCCGCGTGCCGATATGATGAAAAACAAGGAAATTAGGAACTACAAATTTTCCCATTTTTCTTGAAATGTATTCTCCAAACACGTAGTAAGTAGCAAAAAAACCTCTGTTATTTAAATCAAAGCATTTACAGCACTTAAAACCGCCCGTTGTTCTGACGACGATGCTGGTTACTACGTGTTTGCCGCTCATAGATTTGAAAGTCTTGCAGTTACGCCATTTGGCAGGAAATAATATTTTGGCTAGCAGTATCAAATTAGAGAATCTTGTCTTTTACTGCGTTTACAAGGATCACGTAAAGCTAGCTACTTAATAATTACTTCACTTTTGTAGGGTGTAGGGGCTTAGATTCGAGCGCCTTAAAACGTTTTAACGTGGCAGTCGCCGCCATTGCGCATACGCTTACGACGTCACTCAGTGCGGTCCGCGGAGCGAAAGTGAGTCAAAGTGTTTGGAATTTTGAAACATTATAACGAGAATTTTGCCTAAAGTGATTACTGATTAAAATAAAAAAATTAAAACGGATAAACACACGTATATTCATTTAATTTAACTGCATTCCGACGTTTCGAACACTTTATAGGGGTTCGTGGTCTGCGGGCGACTGACAATCGAGGAAATTTGATAGATCTACTTACATCAAAGTAAGAATGATAAGTACAAAACTACCCACAAAGAATATACTAAACCACAGACATTTTAAGGGATGTAGATGTTACAAATATTGCAAATGAAGCTAGTTATTCATTATAAGTATTTTCAAAATGAAGACAAAAACAAAATAAATAATCTACGCCGGTTCTATCCCTACACCTCTGACCTGAGAAGAAATCCCTTTTTTTGTATGATTGTATTGTTAGGAAGGTATCACAATTTTGGGACCGGCAAGAAACTCAGCGGGACACATCTATTAAAAAAACATTTGTAGTACTTCTTAAGATCCACATGCACTAAACCGAAACATACATAT